>CM021107.1:546808977-546842805 GCA_007115665.2 Sequoiadendron giganteum | reverse complement strand
AGAGGCTTCAAAAAAAAAATTCTAAAGATTTTGAAGAAAATAGTAAATGACGTTGGTCGTGATTTGCATGTCCAATTAAATCTAGCTTTGTGGGCATATAGAACCAGCATTTGCACACCAATAGGTGCTACCCCATATACTTTGGTATATGGAGCAGAAGCCATTTTTCCATTAGAAGTTGAGATTCCCTCACTTCGAGTATCGCTGAAGGGCCGCATAAATGATGAAGATTACATAGTATCAAGATTGCAAGAGTTGGAACTGCTTGATGAACAACGACAAAGTGTAGCTAATCATTTAAAGGGGTATCAACAATTTATGTCCTGTAGTTACAATCACAGAGTCAAACCATGGGATTTTTAAGTGGGTGACTTAGTTCTCAAAGAAAACCCTTGTAATCAACAAGATCGAGAAAAGAAAGGAAAGTTCGAGCCTAATTGGTTGGGCCCATTCATCATCATTTCAACATATGGATCGGGGGCATATCATTTTTGAACATTAGAAGGGGACCTGCTTGAAGATTCGACCAACAACATCCACCTGAAGAATTTTTATGCTTGAAAATATCAAAAACACTATAAAAAGTCCTGGAAAAATACCTAAAACAGTGTAAATAGTTATGAAAAAATTCATAAAAACTAGAAAATGTCTTGAAAAAAAGTGTCACCAGGGTGAAAACCTAGAAAACAGGCATCCTTTTGACATAAAATCAAAAAAATCAAAAAGAGAAAAAATCAAAAAATAAATAAATAAATAAATAAGAGAAAAAAATTGTTCCCTTGATTAAAACTTGGCAAACAGGCATCTCGATAACAACGAAAAAATTAGAAAATCAGAAAAAGTGCAATAAAAACAAATGGTGAAAACCTAGCAAACAAGCATTGTTTGTGATTTAGTTGGCTCTCTCATCTATTAAGATACAATATTCATATCCATATTTCATCGGCATCACCTACATACATGGCCATCACATCCACATCATGCGTCCAAACACTTCCTTCAAACAAAAAATATTTCATCATGGCTTGATGATTAGTGTTATCCTTAGCAGTAGTTTGTGTCTTATCGAGAGTTAGAGTGCAAGTTCATTGGGGGCAGTCCACCTTTTGAACCTTTTTGGCAGACAAATGACAACATGTGCCAAGTATCAGAATATCAGAACAACAAACAAAATATCCAATCAAACTGGGTCCAAACAACTGTTTGACAAGAAACTAAACAAATTGGATGATTTTAATCTGAATAAAATGAATGACAAACTTAAGGTATAAGTTGAATTGTTGTTTTAACATTTGATGACATCATATCTTCGGAGTGGTTCAATGATGTATTGAACTAGAGTCACAAGGAAGGAGTATGTTTTTTCTTTGATTGTTGTATGTAAGCTAATCACTAGTACTGTGAAAATTTGTCATGGGACATGCTCTACAACGTATCATTGATGACATTTGGGGATTTGAATAGGAAAAGGTTAAATTTTGTCTGTTTTATGCAAACAATACTGAAGTCATCTTGGTTCAATTAAACCTTGATGTTTGTATTAACTTGTTATATCAAACATCACGGAAGTAGTATTCAGGTCATCATCGGTGCAAATATCCCCTTTGATGTTTGTACTAACTTTCAACATATCAAAAGGCTCAATGATGAAAATTAAGCACATAATTGGCTCATGGAATGACAAATAGTGAAATAGTTCATTTTGGCATTTTAGGACTGTATGTTTCATTTAGATTGCATTCATTTTTAGGGATGTATGATTAGTTTTTGGAGGTTGGAAATAATACATATCTCTTTTTAAGACATTTATTACATCTCCTTTCATTGTCATTATCATATTTCATCATATTAATCTCATTTTATATCATCATTTAGGTTATCATGATCATTTTCACATCAATTACATTTGTGCATTTCCATTTTCATATCATTTTTCATTATCATTATTAGGTACCATTCATTTTTATTATCATAATTATTATTCATATCATTTTTCACCTCATTTTCATATCATTTTCATCATGATTTGCATAAATCATACATTGAGAGAAAGACAAATGCATCCATTGTATTCATTACATACATACTCCATACATCATCATTAGTATAACATCATCATATTAAATTCATAAAAATCATTTCATTTGCAAGCTCATCCAATCATAAAGCATGTTCATCAAACCATGATCTACATCATAAAAATTGCATCATCATATAAGCATACATTGTAGTACACAAATGCATCATTATAGTTCATATCAAGTGCATATATCATCATCCAAAAAGAATGCATAATCATAAACAACATAGCATATAGAATTAAAATTGCATATATAGTCATTCATCATAGCATAATCAAAGACACATGCATATCAAATCACCACTACATATCATAATCTCATCAAAATAAATGTCCATGGGTACAAGGATATCAAATGTTTGAACAAGATATATAAAATAAAATGAAGGGGTGTATCCATAATCATCACTGAGGGGCATCTGGATGTGGATCATGACTATTGTTGCCTTCAGAGGTAGTGGGTCTTGCTATATCTCTGCTACCAGAAGAACCTATCACTCATCTGACAGGATATCCCACACTCCTAGTAGCACTCTTGGTGTGACTGTGTGAGTGGGTATGTGATCGGGTGCTTGACTGCATGTAGGCTACCCTTTGCTTAGGGGGTACCACCTCAAAATATCTCATCCTATAAAACTCTACCTGGCGGGCAGTCTCTAGTCCCTCTGTAACAACCTCTCCAATGGAGGTGCTCTAAACTAATCTCAGAAGTCTCTCTTCTACTCCCCTTTCCTGTATACACCGCTCTCTAAAGCTATCCCGCTCTGCAGTAAGTTGGGCTATTTGTGGGCCAGGAAGTGGTGGCTATGCAATTTGTACTTGTAGCTAGCTAATAGTAGCTTGTGCCTCTGCTAGTCAGCTCTGAAGAGCCTGAACCTCTACCAACAAAATGTCAATCTATCCCTGTGATGGAGCCTTGATAGTAATGTGTGGTGCCGAAGTACTGGGCTACTCCACCACTCTATTTGTATGAGGCCTTGTCCTGAAGGGTACATCAAAGAAATATCTCTACCTACCACCCCCACCACTGTTGTCATCCCCATCATCATCGCCGTCATCAGAGTTTTCCTCATGCTCCTCCTCATCGAAATCCATGGCCACCCCACCTATATGCTCCTCTCCTCCATATGGCTGCTTTGCCTGGACCTGTGCCTATCCCTATGGCTATGCATGTGCCCCTGCCACTGCCTATGGCTGCCATCATGCTCACTATAAAATTGGTCCACGTAATTGTGGGGCAAGCTCATTTGGACTGGTCAATCTCGGAAATGGATGCATATAGAAAAATTCAGCATAATCATCAGTCATGTGTGCATCTATCACCTCTAAATGGATGGCCCAAAACTCTGGCTGAAGATCAATATACTCTGCTCTCACTGCCTCAAGAGTAATTAAGGGACCCGACTCTACTACATCCTCCCAACATCTGGCATAATGAGCCACACCCCGTGGCATCATCTAAACTCGCCCATACTGCCTAAGTACCTGCATAACTAGAAAATGCTCAATAATGAAGGGTGTACGACCAATCAAGTATCTTGATATGCCATAATAGGGCATCTCTATGTCATCCTCATCCCATGCCTCACAGTCAAGATATGGTCTCCAGATGTCTATATCTATGTCATCTAGCAGACACTGCCAGTACTCTAACTTTCCCAACATAGGCTGAACAAGGGTACCTGTATATGCATATACATATGGGTGGTTGAGCGGGCGATCTCTCCGTACAATAGGGTAGGTGATGGCGATGTGCTCCCATGCCCAGATCTGAAGAAGTGTAACTCTGGAAGATATACTCTTCCCATCTATATATACCACCTAATGAAGATCATGGTATAGATGGGCAAGCATGTTGGATCCCCATGCATATCTAGTCTGATGAAGGATCATGTCCTCCAAAATCTTACCCCAGCCTACTGATAGTCCCTTTGATCTATGATTGGGACAAAGGAAGCCACCAATGAAACCTGCCAAAATTGATGGAAGTGGGGCATAACCCTCTACCATATCACTCCATGCAATCTCATATCCACCAACATGTGGATCCTGGAAGACTCGTCGCAAGGCATCGGTACCTCCAATCTCCTTGTGATCATAAATCACAAGTGTACCAACCACTGAGATGCCTAAAATACTATACACATCCTCGGGTGTAACAGTGATCTCTCTAGATGGCAAGTAGAAAGTATTATTCTCGTTGTGCCATCTCTTAGCTAATGCAGTCAACAGTGCCCTGTTGACCCTATACTGAGGGATCCTGAGAAGGGAACCCAACCCACATCTAAAAATCACCCCTATCTCTGGCTGGGATAACCTAGGAATCATCTCCCATGTGTGGGGAAACCTCTCTTTCATCTGGAGGATTTAAAAATACTCCTATAACATTTGAACATCAAGCAAATCAAGTCATCAACAAGGAATATCAAGAAATCAAGCAAGTGAATCATATCAACATCAACAACATATCATTAATATTTGTTCTTCAAGTAGGAAGATAAATTTATCAAACTTTACTATTTATTTTTCATGAAGCATGGAAACCAATTCAATAGCCAATCGGCTCAACATCATCATGTTACTATTTGCTTTTCAATCATGAAAGAAAATTTATTAGAATCATTATCTTACTATTTGTTTTCAAGCATGAAGAAAAAATTATTAGATCATCACTGAAATCAAGTTAATCTATCCTTGGTGCTACTCAAAATCATCAAATCAATTGTCTAATACAGCAACAATCATCAAGAAAACATCACATTAATCTCAAAATTGCAAATTTAGCAAAAATCATGGATGTGCTAAAATAGTCTTTCAATGTGCTAAATCAGTCAATGGGCTACTTTATCTTTGGATACGCTAACACAAAAATTGTAAGCACTAAATAATCTATGCACTATTCTATTAGAGGTATGCGAAAATCTATCTATTATATGTGCTATTCTATCCTATGTGCTAATCGAGCATTATATGCATGCTGTTTTCATCTATGCGCTAATCTATCTATCCTATGCACTATTATATCCTATGCGCTAAAATATTCATCTGCGTGCTAGTTTGTTCCATCAATGTGCCAAATTGCATGCGCTAATCTATCTAATCTATGCGCTAAATCAAAATCCTATGTGCTAAAACAAAATTTTGAAAAATCAAAAAAGTAAAAAATTCATGCAAAATCTCAAAAATTCATCAAAGGAGGATTATGCAATCATACCAGAGGTTCGTACGCTGCTGGTCTCTATGATGACGGGCTCACTTGAATTAATGACACTCGTAGTGGATTGGCATCTCGAAATTCTCTCTCAGAGCTCTGAAAATCACAAAAGGCTACTATTTAAATGACAATGACTTTTAACCTTTTCCACCTTTTATGGGGTAAAAAAGGTAAGTTATTTTTATTTTTACCGTACAATGCATTATTTCGAGAGATAAATCGACAAACTCTCTTCAAAATCATTTCAATTCTTTCAATCATCATCAGTATCATTCAAATCACACAATTTATCTCCTGAGGGGGGGATATAGCATCATTAGTCAATTTTCAAAGTCAGGGGCAAATTTTCGGAATCTGAATTATCTGAATTTTTCTTTGAAGTAATGCGTAAAACACATCACTTGAAAGAGGGGAAAAATGTATACATCTAAAAATGGCCACAGTTAATCAAACCTGTTAATTAATTAAATATAAATTATTTAATTAATATTCTGAAAAGTCATCTACATATAAATAAATTTAATTATTTATTTATATCGTTCATTTTTCTAATTCTTCTAAATTAATTTAATAAATAAGTTTATTTAATTATTTATATCTTCTTCTTAATTAAGTTAAATAAACTTCATTATTTATTTATATTAATTATCATGATTCTAAATTTGAATTTTCAAATGTTGGAATATTCTTCTAACTCATCCTTCACTCCATATTTAAATTAAATATTGTAAAATGTTTAATTACATACCTTTTTCATCTCACATAATTAAATATTGTACAAATCTTTTTCATACCTCACATAATTAAATATTAATTATTTAATTATGTAAGCTTCCAAAATCCAAGTCACATGTAATTAAATAAATTTTATTTAATTAGGTATTATCCTCAACTTTCAACCAATTTTCATAAATGAAATGACAAATGGCAATTTGTCTCCATTTTTGAATGAGGATGGTTTTGTGGGTTGAAAATATTCTTCCATTATTCTCTCAACCTTCCACCTTTCTCTCAACCTCCAGAATCTCTCACCGTTCATCTTGACAGGTTCGATTTGACCGTTGATCTTTTCCAACTATATTCTTGCCTCCAAAAATCTATAAATACAACCCTTTAGTGAGTAGATTTCATCCTAGATTTTGTGAATTTAGCGCAGTTACTATAGTTGCATTTGAATCAGCATTTTAGCATAGCATCTCAAGTTTCATAGCATTTTATTTTTCAACTTCATAGCTTCAGTCATTTAGCAATGGACATGCATGTTGCATGAACTCATTCTCTAATTTTTGATTCTACCAAATTTGCTGCATACACCAACTGAGAGCTAGTAACTTACATCAGATCCTTGGAAATAAAGAGCAATGGAATGCTTTTGAAGGAGCTATTGTTTAGATTTTTTTAATATTTTTAATTAGTTTCCTTTGATTTAATGTTTCATTGGTGTGTTATTTTAACTTATTAGTTGTTCCATATATTCTCACACACATACATTAATTTTACCAACCTTGTCATAGATTTATCATCTGATGCTTTACATTTTGTTGCTAGTTGCTATACAATATCTTAAAAGGAATAAGGCCTTTCATGTAGATGCAATATTTCCTCAAGTAAAACAATATCCTTCTGATGAACACTATTTATCCACTACTAGGTTACCTATAGAAAGGTCTTCATCTTTTCAACTTCATTAATGACATCCTTAGATAATATGTTGGCCAAAGTGGATGTACCTACCTAATCTTGACTCTGCAATAGCCTAACTAGATGTTGAATGTATTTTTGCAATTCCTCCACTTGTTTTTGCAGCCTTTCCTTAACTTTTGTCTCCCTATCCAATATCTTCAGGATTGCATCTATAGAATCCTTCAAGTATTTAGTTTCTTGTTTCTTTGTAGATGGTCCTAAGTTTACGGTCTATACATTGTAATCAACAAGGGTAGCTTCATCTTTATTCTTCTTAACAGTTGTAGTGGCAACATGTAGAACCCTATTATTAGACTCATCTATTGTGATCTTGGAGATTACCTTAGCATTATTTTTCTCCTTTGTCCTTCGTAAGCATACAAGAAAACTATCCCAATCAGGAACTATCTCTTTAGTAAGCATTGGCTTAGGTTTAACACTCTCTTTTAATGAATGAGGGGCGGTAGACTCTTCTAAATTTGTATCAATATGAGAACTATTTTGTCCTTGAAGGTCTTCTGACTTATCAGTTTATGGATTCTTTGTTTGTCCCTCCTCGATATCCATGTCTTCTTTATCTTATTCATGCATATCTTCCTTTCTAGGTGAACCTTCATCTATTTCTTTTGTCTTTTCAGGATCCTCTTCTCGATTCTCTATTTTAGAGACCTTTTTCTCCAACTAGTCTCCAATGTTGCTAAAGTCTCCATCTTTTGGAGTCTCTAACTCTTCTTCTAGCTCTTGATCTTTAGAAACCTCTGTAGTGTATTTTTCTATATGTCCTTCCTCTTTATCAGAATGAATATGCCAATGAGGTGATTGAGGTGAGGTGTTTTTTCAATGGAAGATTCTTTTGCAACTTCACCTTTATCATATGGAGTCTCATTTGAAGCTTTATCTAATTCTTCAATCACTTTTTCTGAACCTTCCACATTTGGGAGAGCTACTCTAGTCTTGGGATAATTCTTTCTTGCATATTCTAGTCTTATCACCACACTATATCAATTACTTCCTCTCAGGATTCTCCCACTATATCATGTACCTTTTCCTCACTATCTTTACTCTTATTTTACCTCTTTGAAGGAGAGGGACCCTTATTTCCTCCTATAACTAATTTTATTCTCTTTAAGGTTGAGCTTCTAATGTTTCCTAAGAGATTTCATTTGTCATTTTCCTCTTCTTGGGTATTGGATATCTTTTAATTTCACCACCCTTAGCCATGGCCTTGGCCTGACCTTTGGTTCTCTTCTTGATAATAAATGGTTAATCTTCTTTATATTCACCATCTTCTTGAGTAGTAGGCATATCTTATTTTGTCTTCTTTGAGTCATCATTTGAACAAGATTGAGATTCCAAGTCTCCCATTAGCTCGTATGTAGGCTTGATTCTATCAACTTCCATTTAAATGTTTTATGCTTCACCCATTTATTCAAATACTTGATAATGTAGGCATTAACTGAATCCAATTCTACTACTTCTTCTTCAACCCAATCTATTGTTGGAAGAGTCTTATTATGATATTGCATGTAATCATGATACTATATTACCTCTTCTTCATCTTCAATTTGGTATGGTGCTTGGAACACTCCATAGAGTCTTATCATCTTCAAAGAGATCCTAGAAAACTTTCTCTTGATCAGCTTGAATTCATCTCTACCGTTAGCCTTGTAATCTTCTATATTGTCTTTTGCATGTATCCTCTATTGGAAATTTTTTGAGCTACTCCATATGGATCAAAATTGTCTCTACTTGAATGCAGAAGCAAATGGAGGTGTGTAATTTCTTCCTTTGAATGTTGAGCATTGTGAATTGTTGGGAAAGCCTCCCATCTATTAACTACCAAGGGAAATTCACCACTAACTCTAGTCCTATGCATAGCTTTCAAAAATAAATCAAAGGGCTCCAACTACCTTGTTCCCTCAAGGAATATCACCTTATCAGTTGGATACGTTGGGAGTCTACAGGGTACCTTGACACTACCTTAGATCGTAATGTATGTGAGCTTGGGAGACTATGTGAACCAGTACCCATAATTATTAATCAACTCCATTGCATCACTAGAGATCCTTACATGTAATTCCTCTTGGAAGGTTCTTGCAATGTACATTGTGAAGGAATTAGTTACCCTCTTGTAATTGGAAGTATTCAAATGGAGCTGAGGGTAGATGTTGTATACTCTGTCCTAACTAATTGTACCTTTGTAGCTTAATCCTTTATACATGCAATGTCTTGCAAGAATGTACAAACTACATAGGAGGTTATGGTGAATGTCCTTGTGTCTTGTACTTCCCTAGATTATTTTTCCAAATGATCACTAATCATACCAGCCCATTGATAGTCGATTTCCTTCTCAATTTGTGCCATTACATAAAACATCCAATCTTCAAACATTGAATCCTTTTCTAACCCCATCACTCTACTCAAAACTGTGATCATATCATTGTATTCCAATTTTAAATATCTTCTATGAAATTTATTAAGCAACTTGGAATAATGGGACTTAGGTTTATCAATCCATGATGTATTCATTCTCTCCAATGCTTCATTTGGGTCATCAATGTAAAACTTCGTTTCTAGCTCCATGTTGACCTTCACCAAATTTTGATGTGGGGTAATGTTGAATGCCTCTACTAGTGACTCCTTTATTAAATTAACCATTACTCTAACTTGAGGTCCCACTATCACTCTTCTATTTCAATCATAATGATTAGCACACACTATAATGAGCTTTGGACACAACACTGATGGAGGGAATCTTGTTGCTTGTGTTAATCCTATCTTCACCAATCTTCTATCCAATGAAGTGGGAGCATTGCAATACATTCTCTCCTTGAATTCTCCATAGTCAATATGCCCCATGTTTGTGTCTACAACCTTCTCCCAATGAGAAGCTATCTTAGACTCTAGGAGCCTTCCTTTAAAATAATATTTCATTTTCTCTACTTTGGTGGTTGGCTCTTCTTTGACTGGTTCATTTGACTTCCCTTTAAAGGTTTTAGCCTTGCTAGACTCTACCTACATCTGGTTAGACAAACACCATTATCACTTAAAATTCAAAGAAAAAATAATCATTACCTTCTTGCATCATTAAATTAATCATCATATTTTGTATGCAACATATAATATTTCATAATCATCATTAATCCTCAAAGAACCAAGATTAACTCCTCAAAAGCCAAGTTATAACAATTTTTTGATTTTCATGAAGTTTGGAGATTTTGGCCCCTCGCAGATTTTTGAGGAATCTACCACCTCATTGATTGTGTAAATCCATGGGCATACAAATTCTATGATGCACTATAACACATGAGAAAAATGACCATAAAACATTATGCAATCTTCTCATGATTTAAATGCATTTGAGAACTAAGATCAAATCTTGAAAGTACTAATCATCTTTCAAATAGAATCACAATACTCTACATAGTAAAAATCATGAATTCTCGAAGAATGCAAGAAAGCACAAAATCCATGAAAGCTCGGTGTTTAGGGAATCTAAGGGTAAGTGGATTTAGTGAAGTGTAAAAAATTGGGCTTTCCAAAGACAAGTGGATTTAACAAAATAGAGATCATCAAGTAATCCCAACTCACAAGGATTCAACAAAAATATCATAGCTGAAAGAATCGAGAGGTCAAAGGATTATGCAAAAAACCAAAACATCGAGAATTCCAAAAGCAGATGGATTCTACGACAAAAGTAATACTTTAATTATTTCTTAAACACATGGATCTTCTGAAAGAATAAATGTTAGGATTTCCAAACTTTGAAGGTTTAAGCAATATGCATAAGCCTGCAAACTCATACCTTTTCATTTGTCAATCAATTGTAATTCATCCTCTCAAAGTAATCACAACCTCAAATCAATGACAAACCCAAATTTATTGCAAATCGATGAACATAACCATTCCAATCACCTAGGGTTTGAAATAGTAATACACCTAGTTAACGTAGAATCCAAAGTGGGGCAATCAATCTGATTAATAACGATGCTTCAAAAATGACCCTACGATGACCTAAGTTATGTCAATCAAATCAAAAATAAACAAGATGTATAAAATCAATAACTAGAACATGGACCCTAGTTCATAGGTGATACTCTAATTTTCAAGTTTTCATTCCAAACTCAAATGATATACACAAAATGATCATTTCAAAATAAAAACCTAAATTGAAATCCATTCTCACACCACAATCCATTTAAAATCTAAATGAAAATAAAAATGCAAAGGCTTTTACAATCAGAATTCTAATGACTAACACAAAATTTAACTTGAATTTCAACTCGGAGCAAGAGAACTCTTCAAATCATCATTAAATTTTCTTACAAAATCAAATTAAGAAGATTTTAGACCATACCTTATGGTTTGAAATAATGAAATTGAAGAGCATGAGGTGCACTCAAGAAACCCTAGCTCCAACCCATTCGAGCTCTCAAAGCTCTTCAAGCACCAAAACTCATCAAATAGAAAAAGTTTAATGGCATCGAAAAGACTCAAATTGCATTATAAACCGAGCCAAAGGATGCATTAATGACAAATTTTTTATCTGTAGAGAAAATTAAATGACATGAAAATACATTTAGGCAAATTTTTGGGAATCCGCAGTGTCAAGGATTCTCTGAAAACAAGGATTTCAAAGAATATGCCTAAGACTAGATTTAGTAAAAAGCACACTTTCAAGGATTTCCAAGGTATGAGGATTCATGACAAACACCCATTGAAATTCAGACTTTGAGCATATAGCCTAATCCCTACTAACTGGGTGGACATCAGGTTTCATGACTCAGTCATACACATTACTAAATGGTAAAGGGTATGAAGTAACCCTAACGACAAGTCGACAAACTTCATGCTTCATGGTTTAGACTTCAAGATTATTCTTTACAATGTATAAGGTATGTGATAAGGGCAACTCTCGACAAGTTCAACGACTACCTCTAAGAGGGTAAGGATTTAGTGATGGAAGGAACTTCAGGTAGTCTAAATAACCCTAGATTTCATAGAAAATAGAATCCTAGGGATTCTGAGGCCTCAAGAAATTCCTGAATCTGGACCAAACTTAGCCATTTTGAGGTTCAAATGATATCCTAAGGAACTTAGTGATTTCAAATGTCAAAGATGAGGTAAATTTTTTCAAATACACTCACCTAAATTACTAATGTGATCATTAAAAGCTCAAAAAGATGAAGTGAACCAAAATTTAAATTACATATCCGTAAAGGGGAAAAGGAAAGACCTAAAGAAAAATAAACGAAAGAAAAGAGGGACCCTACCTCTAGTGGGGTGTGTGTGTGAAAAGGGCACAAAAAATCCTTAGAGAGATGTGTTAGACTCCAATAATCCAATGACAACCATTAAAGGGTTTGGTGAGTTGTGATATAGCATTGTTCATTCATCAATTCCATCATTTTATCATTATTTTATTATCAAGCTTTAATTACCAAACCTAGAGTTTGACCAAGGAAAACCCTTATTCACCCAAAAACAAACATTTTCCCCCACGTTGTGTTTTTGTAGATTTGCAAGTGAAGAAGGATTAAAATTGGATCAAAATTATAATTTATAGAGTTATCGAAGTATTCAACATTGTCATCAAGCCATGGAAACTTAGATCTTGAATTTATTTCTGAATTTTTGACAATGAAACTTAGGGAAAACAAAATCTCAGATCTATCTCTAGAGGACCCTTGAGGCTCAAAAAATCCCTATACAAAGACCCATTCACCCTTGGGTGAATGAGTTCTAAGCAAGATACTTTATAAAACTTCTAGTGTTCTACTATTTAATGGTTGTTTTTTATAGTGTTATCATAATACTTCATTATTCAAGTGATAGATCGAGTAAATTGAATTGTTATTTCATTTTTATTCTTCTCCCAAAACTTATTTTCAGCCATATTTTACTATTTTTTGTCATAGGGAAGTTAGGACAACATAGTATCCAAACCTAGGGTTGACTCAACTTCAAGGTTGTAGGTCAATTTTAACAATTTTTTGTGCTCTCCCTCTTCCTAATGAACATGGAAATTTTGGATTTGTGATTATGTGGAGGCACCCTTGCACTTTTTGGCATAGGTCCCTCATTTTTATCTCTTCCTATTTCACCTTCCAAAGAAAAACCCTCCTCTCGCATGCGCAAGATCTACCACAACCTTGGAATGCCAAAACCCAAGTTTGATAATTCTTGGTGGCCTCAATCCCCCTAAGATTATTTTTTTAAATAATTTTGTAACCAAATACCTCACCATTTCCTTCAATTCTCCTAGGTCATGGAGGGAAGCCACTAATTGTGATGTGATATCCAAGTTCACCCTATAGTGCTTTGTCACATTAAGGAAATCCACACTGAGAATCATTTTGACAACTTTTAAATCCCTTCTTATGGGATGTTTCATGATAATATTTAGGTGCTAGTCTGTGATAGCACTAATAAAAACTATCTGTCACCTCAAACTTGTGAGAAAAATTGGAGTGTCCACTCTCATATCTCAACTTGTTATCAATCACCTGTGATGCAGGTGGAGCGGTGATGGTGTCACCCTACCCTTTAAATAGAGCCATTGTTGGAATTTTGGTTTTCATTGATTTCAAAAGTGTCATTGATGTCAAAAGGGAGATTAGAGATGTAGTGGATTGGATTTTTGAAGATTTGGTGACATATAATGGAGAGAAGAGCATGGTTTTTCAATGTTGTAAAGCTACTTAGAATATTGAAAAAGTTTCATGCAATATTGACATCTTGTTGTAGAGGTCTCTTCTAGAGGTCTATAGAGGAATATGATAGTAGATTCGATGTGGGTTTTTCAAAAGGTGTTGATTGGAATGATCCACATGATCAAAGGATATCTGATAAGCCCAAAAATGATTAATTTGTGTTCTTTGGTCAAAATGGGGTTTTATAGTTCAATCCTATAGTGTTATAATCATGGTTCTAAATAGTTCTTATGCTTTGAATTTGATTGTATATAGTCAATTTCTAGATTTTCAAGTTATATATTATGCCATTGGTGTCATTTAGTGATCGCCTCCATGTTCTAATGTTTACCAATTGTGTTGGTGACATGTGCATTGCAAGCATCCTTCACATCATGTTTTGATATCTACAATGAGAAAGTGTTTTTGTGATGTGCGATGATGAAGTTCAACGATGGATATTTCTGCATACAGATCGGATGGCTATTGCACATGTCTTTTGCATCATTTTTGAAGACTACCCTGGGTTATGTCTTGTGTGATGTGTGATAGAGATGAACTAATGGTAATTGTGTCACTACTTCACATCACTATTATAAAGCAGATAAAAGGGAGCCTTTATGTGATATGTGATGAATTTTGATCAATGACAACAATCAAACTTGTTAGATCAAATAGCCCCTACTAGCTCATGGAATATGTGGTGTGGTCCTCATCTAACCCTAAAAAATTGTGAGCTAACAACAAGCATCCAATGGGACCAAAAAATGACAAGATAGACTAAGTGAAGTATGGTGATAGCAAGGACACATGGTGATACATCACACACTCAATTCACATTGTTGTTGTGAATTGAGCTAAATTTAAGAAGTAGCGATATGTGATATACTACATATCAAATCCAATGGAAGAGATTATGCGATGATGATTAAATGGTGATCACTTCTCGACCTCACATCAAAAAAATAAGGATGATTCACTAAGATAAAATGCAATAAATTATGTATGCATAATGTTCATGAATGCAAAAAAATAAAGATCAAAAGTGATGGTTTAAAGGAGATAAATTTGAGCAATAATTTTTAAAGATGACAAGGATAAAGGATGATCAATGGATTGTGGCACAAATATTTGATATCAATGGATCAAATTCAAAGTTTAAGATTCTCAATGGCTACAATAGTGTGAACGAGGGTTTCACCTATAAGCTAACACTAGGAATGAATTTAATTGGCCCAACTACTATAGCAACAAATTTAATTGGTGATCTGATGTGTAGAATGGTGACATAGAATACAAAGTCATTTGAAATTGGATCAGATCGAGTATACAAGGATATTGAATTAATTGCAATATCAAGGTTTAGGGTTTGGTAGGGTGCCATACTTTGTAAATTCAATGACTTAGAATTTGATTTTGGATGTGTGTGGCTCAATTATGGGGTGACTTTCTAGAGAAGATAATGAGTAAATCATAGCAGAGAATTTCTATAGGTGAGTGTGCAATGCTCAAATCAATGATTGTAGGTTGGTGAAGGTATGAAAAAATAAGACAATCAAAACATTCCTAGGTGATTAATGTGCAAGAAATTGAGTGTTGAAAGAATGAAAATATTGAAGGTGTTGTCATTGATGTCAATTGGTCAACTAGCTATTAACTAATTGTTGTTGGCTATATATGTCGAGGATATTAAGAAAATTGTAATAAAGATATGTTGCAAGTGTTTAGTTGTTGCTCCAGGTTTTGGTCTGTATTTTCTCTTGTGGTTGTGTGGTTCAGACATATTGTTTATGGTTGTTGATTCGTTGTACAATGCAAGTTTTGTACACTAGTTGTGAACTTTGGTTTTCTATGTTTCTGCTTGAGGTCCGAGAGAAATTTTGTTGGTCCAGATTTCTCTTTGATGAATTCTTATGATTTGTGGTTCTAGATTTATGTTCCCCTGATACCATTAAACATAGTTTCAACATTTGGAAGATTCATGTTTAATTTTTCTATGTGTTTGGGTCACCCTCATCCTAATTCCACCCTAGGATGTTTTGGCACCAACATAATTTGAATTTGAATTTGGATGGCCAACTTTGTATATGTTTCAAAGTTGAAGATGGTATAAATGTAATTTGATGTGGCATTGATTCTATTCAATGAGTGTGTGTGATGTGAGTGTGGCAGATCGGTGTGAAGTTTAATGTTGAGTTTTCAAATGAAGTGAGAAGAAGGTGAACTCTATCATTCATGCGTGTCTATAGGTGATTGTGGTGGAATCCTTTTTTGCATTGGGATTGTAGTCTCTTTTGTAAGAAGTCTTCATTGTCTTCTTTGCATCTCTATGGTAGTGAGCCCTCTAGGTTGTTAGACTTGTTAGACAGTGAGTCCTTTTTCTAGCAATGAGACTTCTTGTAATCAATTTTGATATTCTCTATAGTGTGAGTTAATCCTCACCGTGGTATTTCCCTTATTGGTTTTTCCATGTAAATCTAGTGTTATTGTGTTTATGTGTTTTAAGTTTCTACATTGGAAATAGATGATTAATCATTTAAGAAGTATTAATAGTTAGTTCTAGTGATTGAATTTAAGGTTTAATTATGTGACAACTAATTCACACCCCTCTCAGTTTTCCTATTCAACAATTGTTATCAGAGCTCAGTTCCTTGGTGAAGAGCTTACCCGCTTAAGGATGGTGTGGGATGGTTGGAAAAATGGTTTATGATTATCTGAGGTTCGAGGGAACTAATTATAGTATCTGGAAAGTATTGATGGAAGAATATCTAGAGTATTGTGGATATGATGTGGAGAAATATTACAAGAATCCTTACACTCCTACTAATGGTCCGAGTACGCCTAAAGAGATCAAAGCACATAAGTGAACAATAAGGAAAAATACATCTTGAAGAATAGTCTTATACATTTCGAGTTGATTAAGGTGTTACCATATTTTAACTCATAGGCTCAATCAGGTGGGATCAATTGATTTTAAATTAACAAAGATGAGGTACATTTTATTAATTTCCTTCATTACTTTTATATATATAAATAAATAAATCATAAAAAAGACTACAAAGGTTGTAATGGATTATTGCATTTATACAAGTGCATATAATAGAGAAAAGTAGTCTTTATTGAATGTAAAAATATCCATTGTCTCACACAAGCCGTGAGATTAACTTTTACTTATTCAATGCAAAAATAATAAATGCATATAAATGAATAAGTAAGAGAAATAAATGAAGGGACATAGGATGAGGGTAACCAATCATTGCCTGAATGACTAGTTTATTCTATGTTGTTGTAGGTTGTCCTGAATCTTCTTTGTCTTTCGCTCTCGCTTCCTACAAGCGATGAGAAAATAGGTTAGAGAAACGCTCTAAGAAATGACTAATTACATTCATCATATGTAAATTCATCTTATACATGTATAAAATGGTCTTCAAGATGCATAAAATGAGTCATGCATGCCTTAGATATACCATAAATCACCAGCCATCTAATGCCTTTAGGCATATGCACATGTTTTTCTAACCATTTATTTCATGTGCAGATATAGGAAAATCTATGTTTTTTGTTTTATCAAGTTTCAACACGTGGTGTAAATGTGGCTCCCACAAGGGTTGAGCTTGGAATGCTATTGTATTGTGCTTTTTAGAGACATTGAAAGGGTACTCATCAAATAATTCATCTCCTTTTGACTTGCTCAAGCAAGTATACATCAGTTATGATAGTGAAGTTATATGTCACTATCTTAAATGGCATAGACTTGCTAAAAACAAAATCAGAAGGGAGGGTGAATTTAAATACAAGTATCATGAAGTCAATTAGGGAAATTCAATGATAGTGCATCCAATGGAAACAAGCAGCCATGGAGAAGAGAAATTACTCAGCAGTAAATGAAAGTTTCACTTTCTTATAATTTGAATATGAAGTAAAGTTTACATGAAGCTATAGGTTGGATTTTTCTTCCAAATTTTTAAGCACATGAGTTTTATTCATTGTTTTACCTTAGCTTTTCTTCTTGCAAGCTTCATGATACAAAGATTAAAATGAAAATGGAGCAATTAGATCAAATAATGAAACCAAAGGCATTCATGACACAAAGCTTCCTAAAAGGAAATGCAATCACTTTTCTCTCTTCTAATAGTGGTGCTAATCATCAATATGGATAGTGGTTTCATATTAAAAATAAAAAATAGCCATTCAGTTATTATCAAATGCAAAGAAAGATGTCAATTTCCCGAATCTTGAATGTTCAACTTAGTTAAGAGAGGAATCCATCACTAATAAAGTAGTGAACATGTGCAATCCTATTAATGTTTGTTGATATCCATCCATGGGGATTTTAGCAATGAGCCTAGGAAATCAAATGAAGAGCATTTATAGCATCACTACTACTAGGTAATGAGCCATGACAATCACTTCAAGATAGGACTGTCATATGAACTAGAAAGGAAAATAATTTGTGATTAAATAGAAGAGATTCATTAAAGGCAGGTAACAGGGCTTTTTTTTTTGGAAGTATTCAAGTCATGATGAAATACTATCATTTTCACTACAAAAGACAATGGTAAGATGTTGGGTAATACCGACTCTGCTTTAAGAAAATGCAAGGTACCAGTTTTGTGTGGTTAATGTGATGGGTTTGATTACAAAGATGGAGTTAAGTAATGATAGATGAAAGGATAGGATTCCAAAGTATGAGCATAAGTGACCTATCGACAAAGTTTCCAATGATAGGCAGAAGGCAGTAGTTCACATGAAGGCAATTTTAAGTATAATTTTTAAGGTGTTCTTGTTCATGATGGCTGGAGCACACATTTTGGTCATTATTTCTGCTTTATTTATTTATCCATAGGCATCTGGCATGCTTTATATGATAATCAAGTTTATTCAGTCAGTGAGAAATTTGTTCTTAGCCAGAAAGCTTACATGCTATTCTATATGAGAGATAAAAAAAAACTAGCATTAAAACAACAGGTGGGTCTCAATCTCAAGATAATGGTTCTATGCTAAACAAGATAGTGCTACTGAACATAGGGCATCCATAGGAAAGACAATTACAAGTTTCCTACACTTCCTAGGCAACAAAAAACGTGTCATCTTTCCAAGTGATAGTAATATCTTCTATTTTTTCAGGTGTAAACAAGAAGGTAAGATATCCCAGCAAGATTAGAATGTTTCAAATGACAATTTCATTTCAAAAGGTCTAGAAAAGAACACAAGTTCTAACTAGTTATGCAATGAATCTAGATCACCAGTCGATAATGATGCTAATTTATAGTTTGTGGCTCCAAGAAACAATGGTATTCAAACAAATAATATTTACTCAAGTCATATCAAAAGTAATGGGTGCACATCCAATGGTTCTAATAATAATATCAAGATGAAGAGAATAAGAAAATGTGAGATTTCTTTTCAATGCTAGGGTTTTGAGTCAAATGAGTAGTAAAGGCCGAGGGTTTCTAGAATGATTGAAGAGCACAAACCCAAGAGAATATGTTGGTCATGAGCCCTTCTCTTCCTCTGGTGGGACCTTTAACACCAAGATTCAAATCAACTTCTTATTTGCATTCCAATTGGCCCAAATAGGTGAGTAGAACAAAAGTACATGTACCAAAAATTACAATATTGAACAAAAGATCAACTAACTTAAAATTGAACCTAAGGATGGATATTTATAAGAATATCACTTATTTTGAATTCATTTTCATGACACTAACTGCCACCTTATAGAGTGACAAACTAAACTAAAGCATAACTGGAAATATCCAAGATACTTTTGCTTTATCATAGTTGGAGCAAGCAGTTTCCAAATTGGAAAAGGGAGCCAATTCAAAATCATAGAAAATTAGTATCCAAATGGATCTTTTATGAGTGCAATTAACACCATGTTGTTAAATAGAAAGTTTATTAGATCCAGTTCATACAATAAATATTTAAGTATGTGCATATAATCCTCAAGAATAGAATGCAAAAATGATAGTAGATATTTTCAATTGCATAGTCATTCCATCATTAACATCACTAAAAGAAACACATTTAATGCAAAATATCATTTCTAATATATCTTCCAATTAGTTAAGTATAAGATGAAACAAGCAGACATTTAAACATATAATCCACCACCATCATAGTTAATTATTACTATAATAAAGTCTTTGAGAACATAAAAAGATTAATTAAAGTTCCATTTCTAGGCACTCATCATTTCTCCCCCTCTTGATGCCAACTATGTCCTCATCGTTGAGGATCTAGTAAATCTTTGTTTTTCTTCACTATCCAAGAAACTAAGTCAGCCATATCAACATCCTACAACATATATTATAAGTATTTCTTGGAACAAGCATAACCATTTAGTTTCTTAATTTTTATCATCCATTATCTCAAAATTTCTCCTATGAACTATGGTGATGCATCCAATGTTGTTGCGGGAATGATTACCAGAGGTGGTTTGAACCTCATCCCAATCCATTTGGTTTTCTATTCCTCTATAACATCTATCAAAGTTCTCACCCTAGTGAGACTCTCAGTGATGTTTCTTGATGAAATAGGTTCTCTCCTTCTTAATGGTGGTGGAATAATACAAAACCTATCCCTTGCTGTACTTAAAGCTCTATGCAGAAGGTGATCCTAATTTTTTTTAGAAAATTGAATACTTTCATATAGATTTCTCTTGTATGCAGGTTCTACATTCTCTGACATGGAAAAGTACCTAAACTGGGCTCTAAAAGGTCTTGAACCAAGGGGTCTCACCTCTCATAGGCATCCCCATTTTCATTTGTGCCTCCTTGTACTACAATGCTCTATTTTCCCATTCCACTTGGTTCTATAACAATGACACAAAAGATCTTATCTGTAACTCTCGTATGAAAACATTTAGAAAAGATTGTGGAAAATCACCAAGGAGAAAGTCATGTTGTAATTATTCACACATCTAGTTCTAAATGGTAGGATGACTTCTGAAGAAGTCCTTAAGGAACTCATTGTCATCATTATAATCAGTTTTTGTTTTGAGAACTAGCTAGTTAATTTTCCACTAGAGGAACCTCTCTCTAAAGAATAGTGCATATGAACCTAAAGGATTTCTCATTGACAATATTGTAGATGACAGTTAAACCACTTGCTGAAATCTCTCATTCATTTCATCTCCTTACTTCTCTAACTACTGATTTTGATTTCTCAACTGATTATTCTCATGTTTAAGTTTGAGTGTCATTAGAGAGAGGTATCTTCTTGGAGTAGATGAGATGGAACCCTCATGAGAATGCAATATACTTGATTGTTGTTTCAGTTGCTCTTCTTTTTGTTGTAATTTTGACTTCAGTCTTCCTATTTATACTACACTGAACCTTGTTGTCTCTCCTGCTTGGGCTAAGCTTGTGCATTAACTTGATATAAGGCTTTTTTTGTTTCATTCAATTGTCCCTAAAAAAAACTCTCTTTTTCTACCGTTTCTTTTTCCAATTTATCTGTCTTATTTACAAAGTTCTATAATTCCTCTTCTTTTATTTTCAACTTCTCTTCAAGAAACTGTATTCTCCTCTCTTCATCCAATTCTTCTTGTATTCTTGACACTTCCATGGCCTTTTCTATCTAATTTTCTCCCTCTAATTATTATCCTTCTTGTATTTGTGGAGATTTATCTTATTCGGCTATTGGATCTTTAGCTTTCCTCCTTTTAAAAATCAACAAATGCAGAGAAGAAGATTCATCTTGTTCATCTCTAATTTCATAAGAAGCTTCTTTTCCTTTTGTTTTCTTATCAAACCCTTCAACAAGGATATCCTCTTTTGACATATCAGGTGATTGTGAGCCATGAGATACAATAATAGGGGTTTTATCTCTAGACGGAATTGGGGTTGCAGGAAGACTTTCTGGCTATTCAGGGGAAGACACAAGGGTCTAGACCTATCCATGGCTTCCTAAAGTTTCCTGAGGCATTTTAGGGGTTTGTTCAGGTATGTCTTCAGGAGTTGAAATATGGGCATCAATAGCACTAGGGTTTTCCTCTTGTAATTTTTTATTTTTCCCTCTAACAGTACTATGGGTTACCCCCATTGTTTCTTGTAGCTTTATTTTTTACTTTTTCTATATTTTCTTAGATGATTCCCCTTTTTCAACTTTCAACCTTTTCACTGTGGGTCCCTTTTTAGATTTATTTCTAATAATAGGAGTTGACAAAAAATCTAACCATCGTTCCCTTCCAGATTATTTCTTCATGAATTGGTGCTTGATAATTAAGTGTATCAAACTATGATACCTGATAGATGATGTACCTCTAGTTTTTACCCTAGATACCATAAAAGATATTTGAGAAAACAAGAAAGTAGGTGGGTTACTTTTTGCAGAGGCTCTGGTGTTTCCATACCTCAAATGCGTTAACATTCTCATTTTTTGGCCCTAAGATTGTTCTGTATTGCCCTTCATAGGTGAAAAATTCCATCAACCACATTATAGCTGTCTTCCATGGCTCGTTCAATCTATTTTGAGAAATTCCTCTTTGGCTTCCCTTGTGCTACTAAATCTCGAGCCATTTTTGAGGTTCTTCATGAAATGCAGCAACAAATTCTTCAAAACTTATGCACCCTTTATTCACTGCTTCCCTTTCAGCTGGAATACTAGAGAGCTCACTTATCACAGTAGTAATAACCTCTATTACCTATCCTCTTACTCTTGTAACATTTACATGAAATTTTTTGACAAATTCCTCAACTAATTCCAGTTGAAATCCTTCATGCATTTGTATGAAGTCGAGCCACCCAGCTTCTCTAAGCAATCTCTTCATTTCTGGCTCTAAACTAAAATTCTCAAGCTCTAAATTTCTCTTATGCCCCATCTTGTTTTACTTCTAAAACTTAAACAAAGAGAAATGGAAACATCAATTGTTCAAGCAAGACTCAAAATGAGCACTTCTTTTTCCAGACACAACAATTTTGAAAAACCACACGTCAATCAAAATTAGCCATTATTAATTTTCCTTTATTCCTTCAGATGATTTGCATGCCAGCACCCTATACTTTGCATTTATGATTTACAAAGTTAGTGATGGTGCTAACATGAGGAAACTTATTGACATTGATGTGAGATATCTCATTAGTATTTGAAATTACTGTGAAATCCTTTTCAATGTCACATATAAATTTCTCCACCAGATTTGAAATCATTACACTTATTTATTAAAAAATAATAACTAACTTGGGGGAGAGTTCTATGCTAAAATATTTACCTCATTTCAAATCATAACAACTAAATCAGAAAATGATATTTTGAAAATGACACCTACAATAAATGCGCATCTTTTTATTAAACGTTGAAGTCAATTGGAGTGCATTAATTAACTTAGTTGGCATGAGTTCCAACGAGTCAATAAAATGAGCTTGAAATTAACAAGAAGGTTTATTGCTGAAAACTTTGGAGAACATCAAGAGTCTTCAAGAGCCATTAGGAGCAAACTAAAGTTGATCTAGGAAGACCTCCATTTCTGGTTTTCAGCCATTCCTTCTTTTTTTATTTTTCTTTTTATTTTCATTTTTTTCTAGGAGATAAACCACCATTGTTGGTTTTCAATCTATCCCCTTTATTCAGAAGGTAAACTGCCATTTCTAGTTTTCAATCTACCTTCTTATTCATGCCTTTCTTCAAAAGGTTATTCAAGAACACATTCTCCCGTGGAATAACTATCTTCCATCAAAAAATGTTCAATTTTGTGCCATAGATCTGATAAAAATTTCTCCCTTGATGTAGGTTTGTGGTATATCTTCAGTCTATGACCATTAACTATCATAATCCTTCTTTCTCCATCTATTGGTACCAATTGAACTACTCCATTTTCAAAAAATTGATCAATTTCATAGGGTCCCAACCATCTTGTATGGAATTTACCCTTAAAATCATGGAATTTGGAATCAAATAGTAGTGTCCAATCTCCCTTTTTGAATTTTTTGGTCACAATGTGCTTATCATGCCATTCTTTCCTCCATTTTTGAATCATTTATGTATGTTGAAGAGCTTCCATTCTCATCTCATCTAATTAGTTTAGCTATAGAATCCTACTCTTCTTTTCTTCACACAAATCAATGCCAACATCCAATGTTGTTTTCAATGTCTACAACTCAAACTCAATAGGCATGACTAGAGTTTTCCCATACACTAGTTCATATGGAGAGAACCCTATAGTAGTTTTCTAGGTTGTATTGTAAGCCCAAATTACTTCATCTAACCTTTCCTCCCAATTTGTTTTCCTCAATGAAACAATATTTGTCAAAATGTTTTCCGATTCTCGATTAGTAACTTCTACTTGCCATTCTCTTGTGGATGATATTGTGTAGATTTTTTTTGTGTCATCTCATATATTTGTATAAAATCTTCCATCATAGAAAACACAAACTATGGTCCTTGGTTTGAAACAATCTCCCTTGGTGCACCAAATCTCTAAAGAATATGTTTATATAGAAAATCAACTACTTTATCTTCCCTTGCAACTTGTAAATCTTTCACTTGAACCCACTTTGTGACATAGTCTATGAAAAATAGAATATAATGTTGTCCTCTAGAAGGTGGATCAACAAGTCCCAGAAAATCAATTCCCCATTTCTCAAATGGTTCCAGAACTATCTGAGGTTGTAATGAAATCTCCACTTTTGGTGTAGGTATTCCCATGCACTGGCACTCATCACAATTCTTAACAAAGAATGAAACATCCTTTTTCATAAATGAGCAAAACTAACCAGCTCCTGAGAGCTTATGAATAGTCCTAATCATTGAATAATGTCCTCCTTTTGGCTCATGATTGAAAGCATGTACAACATCATAAACATCCATCTTAGCATTACACCTATGAAGAACATGATCAGGACACATCTTAAATAATAGCCCATTTATCCACTGAAATCTATAACTTTCACAAATTAACCTCTTTTTCTACTTAGGATTGAAATGATTGGGACACTTCCCTATTACAAGATAATTGCAAGATCAGAAAACCATAGAGTAGGAATTGATATTGAAAACAAGTGCTCATCTAGAAATGTGTCATCTACTGGCTCCTGATCACCCTACTAAAAAAATCTTGAAATGAAATCAGCAACAACATTATCTTTATCGAGCTTATCTATTATGGTCACATAAAATTCTTGCAATAATAATAGACATCTTATAATTCGTCTACCCACTATGGCCTTGTTCATCAAATATATAATAGCAGCATGTTCTCTGGGAATGAATATTTTGTAACCTGTAATATAATTTGGAAGCTTATTAATTGCATATATTACAACTGTGAACCCCTAAACCTGCAAATGCACATGAACAACAAACATGATTAGTATGTTAGATCAAATACATTGAAACAAGAATGAGAGATTCCCCATGAAATCCATCTATCTAAAACTTATATTAGGAAATGAAGAACACAATGAAAAATGAAAACTTATGTAAATCCTAATTAAGCAAATAGCATGCTAATTCCATGGGGGAATTGGTGCCAATGGTATGTTGCAATTGGCCCTTTCCCAATTCCTAATTGCAATGTTTGATTAAATGAGAGAAATGGTCAAATCTCCAAAGAGATTTGAGCATAACCTTGTTGCAAAATCTCAAATATGGTGGATGATTGAATGAAATTGGAAAAATTATCTCTCAATGTGGAGAGAGTAACTTTCCATATGAGTTGTGCATTTGAGTATAATAAGTTTACTCAAATTGTGGATGTTTGAATGAGAGGAAGAGTCTCTCATTTATAGATTCTCAAATTGGAAGAATGAGGGATTTGGATGAATGTGGGATCATTCAACATCCAATGGCCAAGTGCCACTTGTCAAGATGTGAATGGTTGAGGAATGAGCACATTTTGGTCAATGTGCATGATAAATGCCATTGGATTCAAATTTAAATTTTGAATGTGACATGTTGGAGGGAGAAAGAGATGAATTTAATGTCACTTGGCTCAAGGTCAATGACATGTAAAAGGCATTGAATTCCTTGTTGGAAGGACCAAGTCCACTTGGCCTTTTTGAATTCAAATCAGGGAATATTCCCTTTTGATGCTTTGTGAGGGAAAACAGAAGAATTAATAAATCAAAGTAATTGATTTATTGTGCAACTTGCATTCTCTAGAGGATTTTAGTGAGAAGGATTAACTTAATCAATGTTTTGATTAATTTAATGGAGAATTAGGTGATGTGACAATTTAGACTTAGATTTATGAATTGATTTAAGTTAGAAATTGAGAGGAAATGATTTATTAAACAAATAATTTGATTTATTTAATAAAGAAGGAATGTGTTAGATTAAATCAAATAAGGTTTAATTTATTTAATTTAATAAGAGGACTTTAGAGATTTTAATCAAATAAAATGATTTATTTGATTAAACAGAAATGTAAGGTTAATTAAATTAAATTGATTAATTTAATCAAAGGAGGTGATAGACTTAATCCAATAAGTAGTGATTTATTGAATTAAAGGATAGAAAGTGATGAAATGCTGAGAATTTGATTTAAGAGGAAACATTGTTAGTAATCGGGATTAGGTGTGCCAAAATGAACTTGTACATTTTTCATGTCTACATTTTGCCCCTCTTTGAAGCAATGTACTTGTTGCATTGATTCAAAGAATAAACTGTTGTGATCTAAGGTTCAAAATTTCTTGATTTTTTTAGATGCCCCACTATTGCCCCAGTGAAAGCAATGCTAGTATACTGCCCCCTCGAGAGATCGAGCAAAAATGTATGATTTTCTGATCGAGAACACGATAAAATCCGAGAGGAGTAGTTCTATTGATTAGAGGACGTAAGATAATTCTTTGATGTAGACAATTCTAATGATGTATGGACAGTCATCAGCTATGGTTAGCCTCGTGTATATCTCGATTCAACACACCAATTTTAGATAGAAATGTTAGTAAAGATAGAAGAATAAGATGGATGGAAGGAGGATCCACACAAGTTCACATTATGATGATGAGGTATTACATTGCTAGGAATTGGGATTTTCAAAGGGCCAATTACTTTATGTTTGATAACACACATAGGTATGATGCATCAAGGTATAAAAGACTAGGATTGCGTTGTACCTAGTGTGATGGACTCTGACTCAAAAATCAGATAGGAGTGCTCTTGTTGACACTTGACATACAGAAACCTTGCTAGGACAGACCCAACAAAGCAAGTATTCGCCAAGTTATTTTACAAGAGTATCCAACAAGCACAACAGATAAAAAAGATAATAATCATTGCCCCATTCCTTTCTCTCTAAACTTGTTTTGTATAGGCATCATCGAGAGGTCCTTGGAATGAGCGCAAAAATAAGACAAGTCAAAAAAGAGACCAAGTAAAGTAAACAAACAAGCTAATGTTCTTCATACCGCTAGCCAAGACTAACTACTGTGAGGGTTACCTGATGCTTATGTCCATCATAGGAAAGCTTCATCCTAGGACATGTAGTGATTAGGGTTTTGATGGGACTGATTGGGTGATAAGCTATTGATACTCTGAGGTGACCAACTTGCTTGCTTACTGACGTAGACTTCTAAGACTTTTGACGATTGGGCATTCTCTTTTTGAACCTGCTAAACTTGCTTTTGACTGACTCACCAAAGGGTGAAAGTGACGATTGATTTATTATGAGTGATGAAAATCACGGGTGAAAGCGAGATGAAATGGATGCACCATTTTGGGTTTTTTCGAATGTTTTGAGGCTGTTTTTGGAATTTTCACATTTTTCAATGTTTTTGGTATTTTGTGTCTCGGGGGCCGATCAAGGATGGCCTTGCCTACGTTTAAACTCAGAGATGATGTAGTTCGGATGATGATGGACTAACTTGATGATAAGATGGACAAATGGATTGCCCCTTTTATTGCTTAAAGGACTGAATTAAGATGTAAACTAGATGGGCAAACGGATCACCAATGCGACGGACGCCTAAGGATTGACCTAAATGTAAAATAGATGGGAAAATGGATTGCCAATGCGACGGATGTCTAAGGACTGACCCTAACTGTCTCGGGGGATGATCAAAGATCAACCTTTCCTACGTTCAAGCTCAGAGATGACGTAGTTCGACAAGGTGAAAAATTGACAAGACTCAATCATGAATTTTTTTTGAAGATTTTCTGATATTTAGACATGTTTTGGATTTTGGATGATTTGGATGTTTTTTTGGATTTCTGATGAATTTCTCTGAATGTTTTTGAAATTTTCATGAGTTTTTGGATGTTTTTGGACTTTCGCATGATTTTGATAATTTGGATATGATATGTGAAGACGATATTAGTGCTCTATTTTGGGATTTTGTTGAAAAACCAAGCTTAATGTTGATCAATTGGATTGATGGATTGATCGTTTGACTAGGTGTGTTAAGTCAAACAAAAGTGATAATGCACTTGTAAATTCTAGCAAGTTGTGTTATCCTAGAATAAACTCGTACAAAAAAGATAATTTGGCTAGGTGTGTTAAGCCAAATGAGGTGATTATGGATTTGATAATTTGGCTAAGTGTGTTAAGCCAAAAAAAGATGATAATGAACTTGTAAACCCAAGGAAGTTGTGTTATCCTAGAGTAAACTCATGCACAAGATGATAGTTTGACTAAGTGTGTTAAGTCAAACAAGGTGATGATTGATTGGATTCGATTGATCAAGATTGATGAAACTTGATTTGGAACAAAATTGTTTTGATGATTTGATGTGATACTGATGTACACATTAGATGCAACTGATATTGATTGTTTGGATTGATGTTCGATGAAAGATAAAACTTGATAAGGAACATCTTCTTGTCAAAATATGCCATGGGCTAGTGATTTAGATTTTTGGTTTGCAAATGCTTTAACCAATTTGATTTCATGTTTTCCAGTGTTTGGATCACCACATAAGTGTGAAGGATATAGATCAAGATTTATTCTCGAAACAAGATGTAAATATCTGCCCATAGTGTCTAGCAATGTATGGAATGCCACAGGTAGATGCTTGGATATGAATTATCTTATGATAAGATAAGGGTGTTCAAATAGAGGATTATCATTCAGATAATGCTTCAAGGCTCAGATAATGAATTGGATAGGATGGGATCAATGAAAATGACCCATGTCAAGATGTTTACCATAAACAAGTATAAAGTATGCACCAAAATTTCATCATGATCAAGGTAACTTGGACCTTGGATGCAGATGGATAAAGATGGATTGGATAAACAGTTCATGGATGAACGAATGATATGGATGGAATGTCGGCTTTATTATGGATGCGATAAGATGCTTTATCTTGAACTGGCGCATGTAGATGCTAGATTCTACACATGATGCCTATTTGCCAGGTTTTCATCATGGTACTTGTCCAAAGCGCCACCGAAATGGTTTTCACTAGAGGATGATTTTTTTCTTTACTGTTTTCAATCCTTTTTTTTATTTTTTTGGATTTTTTATATTTTTTGATTTTTTTTTTGTATTTTCTGAGAGATTTTAAGCTGATGTTGAACCACATGGTGGTGCTGATGTTGATGCTTCTGTCATAAAATTCCATCGATATCTTGCTTGAAGAAGTTGCTTTGCCATGATACATGCACTTGAATGCAACTTTTGAGATCCCCAATCTGCTTTGCTGATACCGAAGTTAACTCTATCTCTGTGCGCACATCATGATAGATTTCCTTTTGAATCCTTATGATGAAGGGTGACTACCAATACATGGTCAATGTGAGACTTGGATATCATGCGTAGAGGCATGGATGAAGTGTGTTTAGGGATAAAAGATGGATTGGTTGATAATTTGGAGCCTTTGACTCTCCAAACTTGGGAAGATGAGCAATGATGGGTGGATACAGAAGTGTACGTGGAATTAGGACCAACTGCTTGATACACTTTGTATGTTTCTTGAAAAGCATGCTTTTTTTTTTGTGGACATCTTTGATGGATACTTCCCTCATTTTTATTTTTCCCCATAGTTTCTTTGACTAATGGAGTTTGATAGAGATAGTCATTCTTTGTATTCTTTGGTATCCATATGTATTTAATTTGTCCTTCGTGCTTCTTAGCTTCATTTTCCTTGGTAGCATTCGTCATGCTTTGATTCAAGTCTTTCTTTTGATGTTGGTCCCAATTTGTGGATGGAGTGATGGGTGGATGAAGATTCAAGACGTGGCAGGTCGTAGTATTGGCATTGGTTTCATCATAAGGATTCTTTGTGCCCCTTATGTTGACATTTGCTCGAGATGAAGTTGCCCCCAGTTTTGTGAAGGTTTTACTGATATGTTGAGATCCCTTGATTGCCAAATAACCAAGGCCTTGATGTTTAGGATTGCCAAAAATCTGCACTAGTTCTAGGATACCCTGTTCATGTAGGCCTAATCCTCTGCCTTGATAATTCATCTGCTGAAAAAATTTATTTGCCATAGGATATGATTTACCTTGGAAACAAGGTGTTTCTCCTTCTCTGATCTATGGCGGATCTTCAAATGTCATAGCTCTTTCATTGATAAGATGATTTTCCCTTACAAAGGTAAGTGATCCAACTTTATAAGTGACGCGATCCTCCATATGTGGGATGAGTGCCTGATTTATATCTTTGTCTTGATCTTTTGAGATAACAGATTGTAGTGCTTCTTCAAGAGGTATTGATGATTCAATGTCCTTGCAAAATTCTTCTGCGTGATTTATTCTTGGTATGCTTTCACATGATGTTTCTGATTCACAACTTCTATAGAAACCTTCTTCATGACCCATTTCTGATATGTCTCTGCATTTCTCTATATCTTGATCATGTGTACAAATGTTAAGAGTAGGAGACTCTTGTTCGTTGGTAATGATTTCAAGAGTATGAGACTCTTGTTTTGAATGAAGATCATCCACATGTCCATCCAAAGAAAGCATCTCATGGGTAGATGGAGGAGTATGTCCTATGTGAATTTGGTCATCTTGTATGGATAGGAGAGTGTCCATTAGATCATTGTAGTAGCTTGGAGATGCAAATTCTTGATCTTGAATGATTTCAGAATTGCTTTTGACATTCTTTGGATCAAGTTCTTGACATGGGTCAATTTGAAAGAATGGATTGCTTTCTTGGATATCTTTAGTAGGCATAGGAAGTTTCTCAAATGTTATGAGGTCAAAAGATGTCCATATGTTTTGGAAAGGATCATTGCTAGACCTTGGTGAAAGATGTTCATTATGCTTTGGAGTGAATTTTTGAGATATGTCTTCTAACTCATTAGATGATGTAGAGACATTTTCAACATGATCATTGGTCAAAGGATCTTGATCATCATTTTGAATGATTGTGATGGGAATTTTTTGCAAGCTCTGTTGTTGGAGTGAGGTGTGCATTTTTTGCTGAGCCAACAACGCTTGTTGTTGGTCGTGCTACTGTTGTTCCAACAATGCTTTTTGTTTGGCTTGTTGTTGAGATGCTTGTTGATGGATTGCTTGCAATAGTGCCTTGAATTGTGTTTGCTCCTATTGAGCCTAGTTCTGGGCTTGAGCTTGAGCATGTGCTTGTTGGGCTACTTGAGCCACTTGTGCAATTTGTGTGGCTTGTTGGGCCTAGAGTGCCTTTTAGCGGGAAGCTTCTTGCTTGGCTTGCAACATGATGTAGAATGAATTGGTCGTGTTGTGTTTTGGCAGCGGTGGTGGTGGGTTGGGGATGGTGTTGATTGTTGGGGTGAGCGGAATGGTCTCATTGATTTCCAAGGTTTGAGTGGTGAATGGTGCGATTGAGATTCTTGGTCCTTGAGACACTTGAGAAACAGTAGATGTGTTAACCATTGGGGTTGCTTGGATGGTTTCCATTTGTTGTTGCGATATTGTTGGTAAAATGAGAGGATTTGGTATGATGTTTTGATTCGACATGATAGATTGTCTTTGAACATTTTTTTGGTTGAGAATTATATTTCCTTGATTTAGGTAACTTTGATTTTGCATGGTGTTACCTTCACTTGAATCAACATATGGAGTTTTCAACATATTGCCTGGATTTTGAACAACATTGATTTGATTTGTAATCATACGTATCCCAAAATTCACCAAGTATGGATTTCAAATGGTCATGTTTGGTAAAGTTGCACTTGGCATGTATGCATTTGGTGGGATAATGTTGTTTGGAAAACTCATGCATTGAGCGTTTGGTTGATAGATTTGTAAATTTGGACTTGGATTTAAATCTACCATTGGGAAAGGTGTTCCAAACTTTGGATTGGGCATACTCACATTCGTTGTACTTTTGAGGTTTGGAGGAGATAATGATGCCATGTATAAATGTGAGTTTTGATAATCAATTGGCATTGTGGGACTTGGATAGTTTGGCTGACTTGGATTACTCATCATGTATGAGTCGAGTTTGAACTCCATGTTCCTCTTGTGTTTTGACCTTGTTGCGAGAGTGAACCTCTAAGGTGTTTAGGACCAATGATGAGATGAAAGATGAAAGGGGTGAATGATATGGGTGCTTTGAACTTTTAGGAACTTTGGATCAATGCTAGACTTTAGGAGTTGATTCTATTTAATTTTGAGGATAGTTTGACTAGGTGTGTTAAGCCAAACAAAGATGATGGTGAATTTGTAAACCCTAGGAAGTTGTGTTATCCTAGGGAAAACCTGCATGAGAGAATGAATTGGCTAAGTGTGTTAAGCCAACTCAAAGTGATCATGAACTAGTAGACCTCAGGAAGTTGTGTTATCCTAGAGGCAAATTTGTTCAAGAAGATTGATAATTTGACTAGGTGCGTTAAGTCAAACAAGGTGATGTTGATTCTCCAAAATTCTAGCATAAGTGATATTGCCAAGGCTCCAAAAGTTGTTGGTGAGATGGGATTTGATTGATTTTTGGATGGATGAAGTGATGATTTTGATCCTAGATGACCCTATGAGGACTTACTTACAAGACCAAGGTGATGAAGAATATGCTTTTTCCTAGAAGTAATTCAAACCAAAAGACCAAAGTTTGCTTGAAAACCATATGACCCAAAAGAGAACAAACACATGTGTGGTTCAATTTGTCTTTTATCTTGCTTATATTTTGTCCTTTTTACCACAAACACTTTCTTGATTTATGCTTTTCAAACTGAATGTCCAATACCCTAATTTTCTTTCATCCCACAAAGTGCATTATGTGAAAATCAAGGAAAAATCAAGGCAAAGGTTACCTAATGTTTAACCTTATCAAAAACAAATAATGATAGAATCCAAGCACTTAGAAACCTCTAAGGATAGAATCCCTAGGGAAAACAAGAGTGCTTAAATTCGTCAAAGGTATTTGTCTCCTCAAAGGGGTTTGAAATTTGAAGGTCTTGTGAATGTTTGTTTTGCAAAAGTTTTCAAGATCAAGAAATGTATTTCTTCCAAGCACTTCTTACACTCCTAGGACGATGAGGCAATATCTTGTTGGGTTCTCACTTGGATAAATCAAGCTGCGCATATCTTGTGCGAATGGCTAAATGCTTGACCACGTTGGCTCTCCTCCACGACACTCACTTATTCGGGTCAGCCAAGCATTAATACCCATGAATCTCCCATGGCATACTTTCCATTTCCACAACAAGACCGCATGTATAATGTGGGGCGGATTCAAAGGACATAACCTTTTGCACCAACAAGATAGACAAGGTTTTGGCCTTTTTCTAAACAAGGGGTTCTAATTCGGGATTTCCATTCGTGGGGGATTATCCAACATCGGTGAGAGTCCATTGTTGTCCATCTCATCGGAATAATCCTCGTTATATTGGCCTTTGTTCCAATATCCACACTTATATCCTGGGTGGAAGTCGCTTGGCTTTAGCATGTTCCTAGTTGGGTCGTTCCCTTGGGTGATTAATTTTTCCCACAAGGCAGGACCTCTAAGATAAACAAAAGCAAGCTAACATATCCCATCATTCACACAACCTTCGTTGAAAAACAAAGGGGAGAACCTCCACAATATATTGTGCTCACACTCACATGCTTTGTTCAATTTTAAGTGCCCAAATTGAAATGCGGAGGCAATCTTTTTGACAAATTAATATCACAAAAATGCTTTTGATTCTCAAGATCGCTATCAAGCACGAGAGAAGCGCATACGCATTTTAATGATGTTAATTTGTAAAAAAAATTGCAAAACATAAAAGACACTTGTTCATTTTAACCTTCAAAGCAATGATGAATTCTTTTTAAAAGCACAAAATGAAGTGTGAAATTGCCTTGTTCAATT
>CM021107.1:546685072-546808877 GCA_007115665.2 Sequoiadendron giganteum | reverse complement strand
CCTTCCAGATTATTTCTTCATGAATTGGTGCTTGATAATTAAGTGTATCAAACTATGATACCTGATAGATGATGTACCTCTAGTTTTTACCCTAGATACCATAAAAGATATTTGAGAAAACAAGAAAGTAGGTGGGTTACTTTTTGCAGAGGCTCTGGTGTTTCCATACCTCAAATGCGTTAACATTCTCATTTTTTGGCCCTAAGATTGTTCTGTATTGCCCTTCATAGGTGAAAAATTCCATCAACCACATTATAGCTGTCTTCCATGGCTCGTTCAATCTATTTTGAGAAATTCCTCTTTGGCTTCCCTTGTGCTACTAAATCTCGAGCCATTTTTGAGGTTCTTCATGAAATGCAGCAACAAATTCTTCAAAACTTATGCACCCTTTATTCACTGCTTCCCTTTCAGCTGGAATACTAGAGAGCTCACTTATCACAGTAGTAATAACCTCTATTACCTATCCTCTTACTCTTGTAACATTTACATGAAATTTTTTGACAAATTCCTCAACTAATTCCAGTTGAAATCCTTCATGCATTTGTATGAAGTCGAGCCACCCAGCTTCTCTAAGCAATCTCTTCATTTCTGGCTCTAAACTAAAATTCTCAAGCTCTAAATTTCTCTTATGCCCCATCTTGTTTTACTTCTAAAACTTAAACAAAGAGAAATGGAAACATCAATTGTTCAAGCAAGACTCAAAATGAGCACTTCTTTTTCCAGACACAACAATTTTGAAAAACCACACGTCAATCAAAATTAGCCATTATTAATTTTCCTTTATTCCTTCAGATGATTTGCATGCCAGCACCCTATACTTTGCATTTATGATTTACAAAGTTAGTGATGGTGCTAACATGAGGAAACTTATTGACATTGATGTGAGATATCTCATTAGTATTTGAAATTACTGTGAAATCCTTTTCAATGTCACATATAAATTTCTCCACCAGATTTGAAATCATTACACTTATTTATTAAAAAATAATAACTAACTTGGGGGAGAGTTCTATGCTAAAATATTTACCTCATTTCAAATCATAACAACTAAATCAGAAAATGATATTTTGAAAATGACACCTACAATAAATGCGCATCTTTTTATTAAACGTTGAAGTCAATTGGAGTGCATTAATTAACTTAGTTGGCATGAGTTCCAACGAGTCAATAAAATGAGCTTGAAATTAACAAGAAGGTTTATTGCTGAAAACTTTGGAGAACATCAAGAGTCTTCAAGAGCCATTAGGAGCAAACTAAAGTTGATCTAGGAAGACCTCCATTTCTGGTTTTCAGCCATTCCTTCTTTTTTTATTTTTCTTTTTATTTTCATTTTTTTCTAGGAGATAAACCACCATTGTTGGTTTTCAATCTATCCCCTTTATTCAGAAGGTAAACTGCCATTTCTAGTTTTCAATCTACCTTCTTATTCATGCCTTTCTTCAAAAGGTTATTCAAGAACACATTCTCCCGTGGAATAACTATCTTCCATCAAAAAATGTTCAATTTTGTGCCATAGATCTGATAAAAATTTCTCCCTTGATGTAGGTTTGTGGTATATCTTCAGTCTATGACCATTAACTATCATAATCCTTCTTTCTCCATCTATTGGTACCAATTGAACTACTCCATTTTCAAAAAATTGATCAATTTCATAGGGTCCCAACCATCTTGTATGGAATTTACCCTTAAAATCATGGAATTTGGAATCAAATAGTAGTGTCCAATCTCCCTTTTTGAATTTTTTGGTCACAATGTGCTTATCATGCCATTCTTTCCTCCATTTTTGAATCATTTATGTATGTTGAAGAGCTTCCATTCTCATCTCATCTAATTAGTTTAGCTATAGAATCCTACTCTTCTTTTCTTCACACAAATCAATGCCAACATCCAATGTTGTTTTCAATGTCTACAACTCAAACTCAATAGGCATGACTAGAGTTTTCCCATACACTAGTTCATATGGAGAGAACCCTATAGTAGTTTTCTAGGTTGTATTGTAAGCCCAAATTACTTCATCTAACCTTTCCTCCCAATTTGTTTTCCTCAATGAAACAATATTTGTCAAAATGTTTTCCGATTCTCGATTAGTAACTTCTACTTGCCATTCTCTTGTGGATGATATTGTGTAGATTTTTTTTGTGTCATCTCATATATTTGTATAAAATCTTCCATCATAGAAAACACAAACTATGGTCCTTGGTTTGAAACAATCTCCCTTGGTGCACCAAATCTCTAAAGAATATGTTTATATAGAAAATCAACTACTTTATCTTCCCTTGCAACTTGTAAATCTTTCACTTGAACCCACTTTGTGACATAGTCTATGAAAAATAGAATATAATGTTGTCCTCTAGAAGGTGGATCAACAAGTCCCAGAAAATCAATTCCCCATTTCTCAAATGGTTCCAGAACTATCTGAGGTTGTAATGAAATCTCCACTTTTGGTGTAGGTATTCCCATGCACTGGCACTCATCACAATTCTTAACAAAGAATGAAACATCCTTTTTCATGAATAGTCCTAATCATTGAATAATGTCCTCCTTTTGGCTCATGATTGAAAGCATGTACAACATCATAAACATCCATCTTAGCATTACACCTATGAAGAACATGATCAGGACACATCTTAAATAATAGCCCATTTATCCACTGAAATCTATAACTTTCACAAATTAACCTCTTTTTCTACTTAGGATTGAAATGATTGGGACACTTCCCTATTACAAGATAATTGCAAGATCAGAAAACCATAGAGTAGGAATTGATATTGAAAACAAGTGCTCATCTAGAAATGTGTCATCTACTGGCTCCTGATCACCCTACTAAAAAAATCTTGAAATGAAATCAGCAACAACATTATCTTTATCGAGCTTATCTATTATGGTCACATAAAATTCTTGCAATAATAATAGACATCTTATAATTCGTCTACCCACTATGGCCTTGTTCATCAAATATATAATAGCAGCATGTTCTCTGGGAATGAATATTTTGTAACCTGTAATATAATTTGGAAGCTTATTAATTGCATATATTACAACTGTGAACCCCTAAACCTGCAAATGCACATGAACAACAAACATGATTAGTATGTTAGATCAAATACATTGAAACAAGAATGAGAGATTCCCCATGAAATCCATCTATCTAAAACTTATATTAGGAAATGAAGAACACAATGAAAAATGAAAACTTATGTAAATCCTAATTAAGCAAATAGCATGCTAATTCCATGGGGGAATTGGTGCCAATGGTATGTTGCAATTGGCCCTTTCCCAATTCCTAATTGCAATGTTTGATTAAATGAGAGAAATGGTCAAATCTCCAAAGAGATTTGAGCATAACCTTGTTGCAAAATCTCAAATATGGTGGATGATTGAATGAAATTGGAAAAATTATCTCTCAATGTGGAGAGAGTAACTTTCCATATGAGTTGTGCATTTGAGTATAATAAGTTTACTCAAATTGTGGATGTTTGAATGAGAGGAAGAGTCTCTCATTTATAGATTCTCAAATTGGAAGAATGAGGGATTTGGATGAATGTGGGATCATTCAACATCCAATGGCCAAGTGCCACTTGTCAAGATGTGAATGGTTGAGGAATGAGCACATTTTGGTCAATGTGCATGATAAATGCCATTGGATTCAAATTTAAATTTTGAATGTGACATGTTGGAGGGAGAAAGAGATGAATTTAATGTCACTTGGCTCAAGGTCAATGACATGTAAAAGGCATTGAATTCCTTGTTGGAAGGACCAAGTCCACTTGGCCTTTTTGAATTCAAATCAGGGAATATTCCCTTTTGATGCTTTGTGAGGGAAAACAGAAGAATTAATAAATCAAAGTAATTGATTTATTGTGCAACTTGCATTCTCTAGAGGATTTTAGTGAGAAGGATTAACTTAATCAATGTTTTGATTAATTTAATGGAGAATTAGGTGATGTGACAATTTAGACTTAGATTTATGAATTGATTTAAGTTAGAAATTGAGAGGAAATGATTTATTAAACAAATAATTTGATTTATTTAATAAAGAAGGAATGTGTTAGATTAAATCAAATAAGGTTTAATTTATTTAATTTAATAAGAGGACTTTAGAGATTTTAATCAAATAAAATGATTTATTTGATTAAACAGAAATGTAAGGTTAATTAAATTAAATTGATTAATTTAATCAAAGGAGGTGATAGACTTAATCCAATAAGTAGTGATTTATTGAATTAAAGGATAGAAAGTGATGAAATGCTGAGAATTTGATTTAAGAGGAAACATTGTTAGTAATCGGGATTAGGTGTGCCAAAATGAACTTGTACATTTTTCATGTCTACATTTTGCCCCTCTTTGAAGCAATGTACTTGTTGCATTGATTCAAAGAATAAACTGTTGTGATCTAAGGTTCAAAATTTCTTGATTTTTTTAGATGCCCCACTATTGCCCCAGTGAAAGCAATGCTAGTATACTGCCCCCTCGAGAGATCGAGCAAAAATGTATGATTTTCTGATCGAGAACACGATAAAATCCGAGAGGAGTAGTTCTATTGATTAGAGGACGTAAGATAATTCTTTGATGTAGACAATTCTAATGATGTATGGACAGTCATCAGCTATGGTTAGCCTCGTGTATATCTCGATTCAACACACCAATTTTAGATAGAAATGTTAGTAAAGATAGAAGAATAAGATGGATGGAAGGAGGATCCACACAAGTTCACATTATGATGATGAGGTATTACATTGCTAGGAATTGGGATTTTCAAAGGGCCAATTACTTTATGTTTGATAACACACATAGGTATGATGCATCAAGGTATAAAAGACTAGGATTGCGTTGTACCTAGTGTGATGGACTCTGACTCAAAAATCAGATAGGAGTGCTCTTGTTGACACTTGACATACAGAAACCTTGCTAGGACAGACCCAACAAAGCAAGTATTCGCCAAGTTATTTTACAAGAGTATCCAACAAGCACAACAGATAAAAAAGATAATAATCATTGCCCCATTCCTTTCTCTCTAAACTTGTTTTGTATAGGCATCATCGAGAGGTCCTTGGAATGAGCGCAAAAATAAGACAAGTCAAAAAAGAGACCAAGTAAAGTAAACAAACAAGCTAATGTTCTTCATACCGCTAGCCAAGACTAACTACTGTGAGGGTTACCTGATGCTTATGTCCATCATAGGAAAGCTTCATCCTAGGACATGTAGTGATTAGGGTTTTGATGGGACTGATTGGGTGATAAGCTATTGATACTCTGAGGTGACCAACTTGCTTGCTTACTGACGTAGACTTCTAAGACTTTTGACGATTGGGCATTCTCTTTTTGAACCTGCTAAACTTGCTTTTGACTGACTCACCAAAGGGTGAAAGTGACGATTGATTTATTATGAGTGATGAAAATCACGGGTGAAAGCGAGATGAAATGGATGCACCATTTTGGGTTTTTTCGAATGTTTTGAGGCTGTTTTTGGAATTTTCACATTTTTCAATGTTTTTGGTATTTTGTGTCTCGGGGGCCGATCAAGGATGGCCTTGCCTACGTTTAAACTCAGAGATGATGTAGTTCGGATGATGATGGACTAACTTGATGATAAGATGGACAAATGGATTGCCCCTTTTATTGCTTAAAGGACTGAATTAAGATGTAAACTAGATGGGCAAACGGATCACCAATGCGACGGACGCCTAAGGATTGACCTAAATGTAAAATAGATGGGAAAATGGATTGCCAATGCGACGGATGTCTAAGGACTGACCCTAACTGTCTCGGGGGATGATCAAAGATCAACCTTTCCTACGTTCAAGCTCAGAGATGACGTAGTTCGACAAGGTGAAAAATTGACAAGACTCAATCATGAATTTTTTTTGAAGATTTTCTGATATTTAGACATGTTTTGGATTTTGGATGATTTGGATGTTTTTTTGGATTTCTGATGAATTTCTCTGAATGTTTTTGAAATTTTCATGAGTTTTTGGATGTTTTTGGACTTTCGCATGATTTTGATAATTTGGATATGATATGTGAAGACGATATTAGTGCTCTATTTTGGGATTTTGTTGAAAAACCAAGCTTAATGTTGATCAATTGGATTGATGGATTGATCGTTTGACTAGGTGTGTTAAGTCAAACAAAAGTGATAATGCACTTGTAAATTCTAGCAAGTTGTGTTATCCTAGAATAAACTCGTACAAAAAAGATAATTTGGCTAGGTGTGTTAAGCCAAATGAGGTGATTATGGATTTGATAATTTGGCTAAGTGTGTTAAGCCAAAAAAAGATGATAATGAACTTGTAAACCCAAGGAAGTTGTGTTATCCTAGAGTAAACTCATGCACAAGATGATAGTTTGACTAAGTGTGTTAAGTCAAACAAGGTGATGATTGATTGGATTCGATTGATCAAGATTGATGAAGCTTGATTTGGAACAAAATTGTTTTGATGATTTGATGTGATACTGATGTACACATTAGATGCAACTGATATTGATTGTTTGGATTGATGTTCGATGAAAGATAAAACTTGATAAGGAACATCTTCTTGTCAAAATATGCCATGGGCTAGTGATTTAGATTTTTGGTTTGCAAATGCTTTAACCAATTTGATTTCATGTTTTCCAGTGTTTGGATCACCACATAAGTGTGAAGGATATAGATCAAGATTTATTCTCGAAACAAGATGTAAATATCTGCCCATAGTGTCTAGCAATGTATGGAATGCCACAGGTAGATGCTTGGATATGAATTATCTTATGATAAGATAAGGGTGTTCAAATAGAGGATTATCATTCAGATAATGCTTCAAGGCTCAGATAATGAATTGGATAGGATGGGATCAATGAAAATGACCCATGTCAAGATGTTTACCATAAACAAGTATAAAGTATGCACCAAAATTTCATCATGATCAAGGTAACTTGGACCTTGGATGCAGATGGATAAAGATGGATTGGATAAACAGTTCATGGATGAACGAATGATATGGATGGAATGTCGGCTTTATTATGGATGCGATAAGATGCTTTATCTTGAACTGGCGCATGTAGATGCTAGATTCTACACATGATGCCTATTTGCCAGGTTTTCATCATGGTACTTGTCCAAAGCGCCACCGAAATGGTTTTCACTAGAGGATGATTTTTTTCTTTACTGTTTTCAATCCTTTTTTTTATTTTTTTGGATTTTTTATATTTTTTGATTTTTTTTTTGTATTTTCTGAGAGATTTTAAGCTGATGTTGAACCACATGGTGGTGCTGATGTTGATGCTTCTGTCATAAAATTCCATCGATATCTTGCTTGAAGAAGTTGCTTTGCCATGATACATGCACTTGAATGCAACTTTTGAGATCCCCAATCTGCTTTGCTGATACCGAAGTTAACTCTATCTCTGTGCGCACATCATGATAGATTTCCTTTTGAATCCTTATGATGAAGGGTGACTACCAATACATGGTCAATGTGAGACTTGGATATCATGCGTAGAGGCATGGATGAAGTGTGTTTAGGGATAAAAGATGGATTGGTTGATAATTTGGAGCCTTTGACTCTCCAAACTTGGGAAGATGAGCAATGATGGGTGGATACAGAAGTGTACGTGGAATTAGGACCAACTGCTTGATACACTTTGTATGTTTCTTGAAAAGCATGCTTTTTTTTTTGTGGACATCTTTGATGGATACTTCCCTCATTTTTATTTTTCCCCATAGTTTCTTTGACTAATGGAGTTTGATAGAGATAGTCATTCTTTGTATTCTTTGGTATCCATATGTATTTAATTTGTCCTTCGTGCTTCTTAGCTTCATTTTCCTTGGTAGCATTCGTCATGCTTTGATTCAAGTCTTTCTTTTGATGTTGGTCCCAATTTGTGGATGGAGTGATGGGTGGATGAAGATTCAAGACGTGGCAGGTCGTAGTATTGGCATTGGTTTCATCATAAGGATTCTTTGTGCCCCTTATGTTGACATTTGCTCGAGATGAAGTTGCCCCCAGTTTTGTGAAGGTTTTACTGATATGTTGAGATCCCTTGATTGCCAAATAACCAAGGCCTTGATGTTTAGGATTGCCAAAAATCTGCACTAGTTCTAGGATACCCTGTTCATGTAGGCCTAATCCTCTGCCTTGATAATTCATCTGCTGAAAAAATTTATTTGCCATAGGATATGATTTACCTTGGAAACAAGGTGTTTCTCCTTCTCTGATCTATGGCGGATCTTCAAATGTCATAGCTCTTTCATTGATAAGATGATTTTCCCTTACAAAGGTAAGTGATCCAACTTTATAAGTGACGCGATCCTCCATATGTGGGATGAGTGCCTGATTTATATCTTTGTCTTGATCTTTTGAGATAACAGATTGTAGTGCTTCTTCAAGAGGTATTGATGATTCAATGTCCTTGCAAAATTCTTCTGCGTGATTTATTCTTGGTATGCTTTCACATGATGTTTCTGATTCACAACTTCTATAGAAACCTTCTTCATGACCCATTTCTGATATGTCTCTGCATTTCTCTATATCTTGATCATGTGTACAAATGTTAAGAGTAGGAGACTCTTGTTCGTTGGTAATGATTTCAAGAGTATGAGACTCTTGTTTTGAATGAAGATCATCCACATGTCCATCCAAAGAAAGCATCTCATGGGTAGATGGAGGAGTATGTCCTATGTGAATTTGGTCATCTTGTATGGATAGGAGAGTGTCCATTAGATCATTGTAGTAGCTTGGAGATGCAAATTCTTGATCTTGAATGATTTCAGAATTGCTTTTGACATTCTTTGGATCAAGTTCTTGACATGGGTCAATTTGAAAGAATGGATTGCTTTCTTGGATATCTTTAGTAGGCATAGGAAGTTTCTCAAATGTTATGAGGTCAAAAGATGTCCATATGTTTTGGAAAGGATCATTGCTAGACCTTGGTGAAAGATGTTCATTATGCTTTGGAGTGAATTTTTGAGATATGTCTTCTAACTCATTAGATGATGTAGAGACATTTTCAACATGATCATTGGTCAAAGGATCTTGATCATCATTTTGAATGATTGTGATGGGAATTTTTTGCAAGCTCTGTTGTTGGAGTGAGGTGTGCATTTTTTGCTGAGCCAACAACGCTTGTTGTTGGTCGTGCTACTGTTGTTCCAACAATGCTTTTTGTTTGGCTTGTTGTTGAGATGCTTGTTGATGGATTGCTTGCAATAGTGCCTTGAATTGTGTTTGCTCCTATTGAGCCTAGTTCTGGGCTTGAGCTTGAGCATGTGCTTGTTGGGCTACTTGAGCCACTTGTGCAATTTGTGTGGCTTGTTGGGCCTAGAGTGCCTTTTAGCGGGAAGCTTCTTGCTTGGCTTGCAACATGATGTAGAATGAATTGGTCGTGTTGTGTTTTGGCAGCGGTGGTGGTGGGTTGGGGATGGTGTTGATTGTTGGGGTGAGCGGAATGGTCTCATTGATTTCCAAGGTTTGAGTGGTGAATGGTGCGATTGAGATTCTTGGTCCTTGAGACACTTGAGAAACAGTAGATGTGTTAACCATTGGGGTTGCTTGGATGGTTTCCATTTGTTGTTGCGATATTGTTGGTAAAATGAGAGGATTTGGTATGATGTTTTGATTCGACATGATAGATTGTCTTTGAACATTTTTTTGGTTGAGAATTATATTTCCTTGATTTAGGTAACTTTGATTTTGCATGGTGTTACCTTCACTTGAATCAACATATGGAGTTTTCAACATATTGCCTGGATTTTGAACAACATTGATTTGATTTGTAATCATACGTATCCCAAAATTCACCAAGTATGGATTTCAAATGGTCATGTTTGGTAAAGTTGCACTTGGCATGTATGCATTTGGTGGGATAATGTTGTTTGGAAAACTCATGCATTGAGCGTTTGGTTGATAGATTTGTAAATTTGGACTTGGATTTAAATCTACCATTGGGAAAGGTGTTCCAAACTTTGGATTGGGCATACTCACATTCGTTGTACTTTTGAGGTTTGGAGGAGATAATGATGCCATGTATAAATGTGAGTTTTGATAATCAATTGGCATTGTGGGACTTGGATAGTTTGGCTGACTTGGATTACTCATCATGTATGAGTCGAGTTTGAACTCCATGTTCCTCTTGTGTTTTGACCTTGTTGCGAGAGTGAACCTCTAAGGTGTTTAGGACCAATGATGAGATGAAAGATGAAAGGGGTGAATGATATGGGTGCTTTGAACTTTTAGGAACTTTGGATCAATGCTAGACTTTAGGAGTTGATTCTATTTAATTTTGAGGATAGTTTGACTAGGTGTGTTAAGCCAAACAAAGATGATGGTGAATTTGTAAACCCTAGGAAGTTGTGTTATCCTAGGGAAAACCTGCATGAGAGAATGAATTGGCTAAGTGTGTTAAGCCAACTCAAAGTGATCATGAACTAGTAGACCTCAGGAAGTTGTGTTATCCTAGAGGCAAATTTGTTCAAGAAGATTGATAATTTGACTAGGTGCGTTAAGTCAAACAAGGTGATGTTGATTCTCCAAAATTCTAGCATAAGTGATATTGCCAAGGCTCCAAAAGTTGTTGGTGAGATGGGATTTGATTGATTTTTGGATGGATGAAGTGATGATTTTGATCCTAGATGACCCTATGAGGACTTACTTACAAGACCAAGGTGATGAAGAATATGCTTTTTCCTAGAAGTAATTCAAACCAAAAGACCAAAGTTTGCTTGAAAACCATATGACCCAAAAGAGAACAAACACATGTGTGGTTCAATTTGTCTTTTATCTTGCTTATATTTTGTCCTTTTTACCACAAACACTTTCTTGATTTATGCTTTTCAAACTGAATGTCCAATACCCTAATTTTCTTTCATCCCACAAAGTGCATTATGTGAAAATCAAGGAAAAATCAAGGCAAAGGTTACCTAATGTTTAACCTTATCAAAAACAAATAATGATAGAATCCAAGCACTTAGAAACCTCTAAGGATAGAATCCCTAGGGAAAACAAGAGTGCTTAAATTCGTCAAAGGTATTTGTCTCCTCAAAGGGGTTTGAAATTTGAAGGTCTTGTGAATGTTTGTTTTGCAAAAGTTTTCAAGATCAAGAAATGTATTTCTTCCAAGCACTTCTTACACTCCTAGGACGATGAGGCAATATCTTGTTGGGTTCTCACTTGGATAAATCAAGCTGCGCATATCTTGTGCGAATGGCTAAATGCTTGACCACGTTGGCTCTCCTCCACGACACTCACTTATTCGGGTCAGCCAAGCATTAATACCCATGAATCTCCCATGGCATACTTTCCATTTCCACAACAAGACCGCATGTATAATGTGGGGCGGATTCAAAGGACATAACCTTTTGCACCAACAAGATAGACAAGGTTTTGGCCTTTTTCTAAACAAGGGGTTCTAATTCGGGATTTCCATTCGTGGGGGATTATCCAACATCGGTGAGAGTCCATTGTTGTCCATCTCATCGGAATAATCCTCGTTATATTGGCCTTTGTTCCAATATCCACACTTATATCCTGGGTGGAAGTCGCTTGGCTTTAGCATGTTCCTAGTTGGGTCGTTCCCTTGGGTGATTAATTTTTCCCACAAGGCAGGACCTCTAAGATAAACAAAAGCAAGCTAACATATCCCATCATTCACACAACCTTCGTTGAAAAACAAAGGGGAGAACCTCCACAATATATTGTGCTCACACTCACATGCTTTGTTCAATTTTAAGTGCCCAAATTGAAATGCGGAGGCAATCTTTTTGACAAATTAATATCACAAAAATGCTTTTGATTCTCAAGATCGCTATCAAGCACGAGAGAAGCGCATACGCATTTTAATGATGTTAATTTGTAAAAAAAATTGCAAAACATAAAAGACACTTGTTCATTTTAACCTTCAAAGCAATGATGAATTCTTTTTAAAAGCACAAAATGAAGTGTGAAATTGCCTTGTTCAATTATTACCTTTCAAACCAACTCTAGTGTATTTGCCTAAAATTCTTTTTAGCCCCTTGGCAACTTAAAAAAAGAAACAAAGTTTGTTTTTTATTTTTAGATCCCAATGAAAATTTAGTATTCTAAGGTCAACAATTTTAACAAGTTCCCTAAAAAGTGTTGAAGAACACTTAAGTGTTTAGAAACACTTTGCACAAAATGAATATGATATAAAATAAAATTTGAACGTTTTTTTTTTTTAAAGCCCAAAGTAAGATTAGTTTTCCTAAGGCCAAAGGTTTTAACAAATTTTCTCAAGAAGTGTTAAAGAACACTTTTAGTGTTTAGAAACACTTTGGTTTTGTAAACATGATGTCATAATGACTCCTTCCTTTGCTCCAACCTACAAAATGACAATAAAACAAAGAGCTATAAAGATAGGAAATTAAATTGAAAGGTTAAAAAAAAATCTTGAACTTAAAAAGCACATGTTAATTTAAATTTTATTTTCTTCCCGCTGCGTAGTTTGGAAAGGTGGCAAAGTTTGGAGAAGCGGCAGAGTTTGGAAGATAGGCAGCGCTATATAGCACCGCGCGGGTGACTTTGGGAAGCGTTCTACATAGACAGAGGGCACAAAAGCAGCGAGACAGAGGTCCACGGTGCAGTTTAGAAGCAGCCTACTTTAGAAATTTAAAATTTATAGGTGGGAACAGTGGCGCGGTGGATTTTGGAGGAAGCGCAGTTCAAAATAGAGCCACAGTGGTGAAGGCGGCGGAGTTAGGACTTGCACGACGAGGTTAAGAAATTTAAAAATAGATAGGTGGGAATTCCCGCGGCATAGTTTGGACAATGTAACCGCAGGTCGATAGGGAGCCGTCGAACTGAAGGCCGCGGGATATTGTACCGCGGAACTGAGGGCGACGCGATATGGCACTGCGCGGGCTAGTTTGCCTGTGTCTGCAAAAAAAAAAAAATAATTAGAAACCGTAGAATTTGAAAACGTGATTTGATTTTTCAACTTGCTGCCCTCCTTCTAGTACCAAAATGTGAACCCCAATCTTTTATACCTGCATAAACAAAGCAAACAAACAATTTATTAGATCGAATATGCAAGTTAAGACAAGGATTCCCCATGAAATCCATTTACAATGCTCAAAATAGAAAAATATGAAGAACAACATGAAAGATAAATGAAATCCTAATTTAAACAAAGCAAAATCTTCATCCCATGAGGGAGTTGGTGCCAATGAGATGTTGCAATTAGCCCTTTCCCAACTCCTTAGTTGCAAATTTTGATGATTTGATCCAGTTGATGATGAAGAACAATGTGAGTTCTTGAGAAAACCTGCAATAACCTAGCTAAGATCTTGCATTGAGGATAAAGCTGAGTAGAGTAAGTTTACTCAAGTTGTGGATGTTTGAATGAGAGGAAGAGTCTCTCATTTATAGATTCCCAAGTTGGAAGAATGAGGGATTTGGATGAATGTGGGATCATTCAACATCCAATGGCCAAGTACCACTTGTCAAGATGTGAATGGTTGAGGAATGAGCACATTTTGGTCAATGTGCATGATAAATACCATTGGATTCAAATTTGAATTTTGAATGTGACATGTTGGAGGGAGAAAGAGATGAATTTAATGTCACGTGGCTCAAGGTCAATGACATGTAACAGGCATTGAATGCCTTGTTGGAAGGACCAAGTCCACTTGGCCTTTTTCAATTCAAATGAGGGAATATTCCCTTTTGATGCTTTGTGAGGGAAAATAGAAGAATTAATAAATCAAAGTAATTGATTTATTGTGCAACTTGCATTCTCTAGAGGATTTTAGTGAGAAGGATTAACTTAATCAATGTTTTGATTAATTTAATGGAGAATTAGGTGATGTGACAATTTAGACTTAGATTTATGAATTGATTTAAGTCAAAAATTGAGAGGAAATGATTTATTGCACAAATGATTTGATTTATTTCATAAAGAAGGAATGTGTTAGATTAAATCAATTAAGGTTTAATTTATTTAATTTAATAAGAGGAATTTAGAGATTTTAATCAAATAAAATGATATATTTGATTAAAATGAAATGTAAGGTTAATTAAATTAAATTGATTAATTTAATCAAAGGAGGTGATAGACTTAATCCAATAAGTAGTGATTTATTGAATTAAAGGATATAAAGTGATGAAATGCTGAGAATTTGATTTAAGAGGAAACGTTGTTAGTAATCGGGATCAGTTGTGCCAAAACGAACTCTTACATTTTTCATGTCTACAACAACCAAAAACTCTTTTTTAGTTGTTGTGTAGTTCCTTTCTCCAGGATTTAGATTTTTTCTAATAGAGTAGATAGCATGCATTGCTTCATTTTCATCTTTCTATCCCAAAAGTACACCAATAGAAAATTTGGAACCATCAGTATGCATATGAAATGGAACTCCCCAAACAGGTCCTTTAATAATTGGAGAAGTGGTTAAGGCAAGTTTAATTGTTTCAAAATAATTTTTACATTTCTCCATAAAAATTTTGCATCTTTCTTGAGCAATGTAAACAAAGGCTCAACAATTTTAGTAAACCCCTCTATAAATCTTATGTAATACCTAGCATGCCCAAGAAAACTACGATCACCAGTTTGAATTTTAGGGATCTCAATCTATTGAATGATTTCTACTTTCTTGGGATCAAGTTTGATTCCTTGCTTGGAAATGTGGTGTCCTAGAATGATTCCTTTTGTCATCATAAGTGAACACTTTTCATGATTTAAAGATAACCTATGCTCCTTACATATTTGCAAAACCTTGTTTAAACTTTCAAGTGCTTCTTCAAATGTTTGTGCATGGACTCTGAATTCATCCATATATACTTCCACACATGAGGTAGTTAGATCTGCAAAAATAGCTAAAACAACTCTCTGAAAACTGTTTGGTGCATTGCACAGCCCAAATGGTATAACTATATAAGCATACGTACCCCAAGGACATGTGAAATTAGTCTTATCTTGGTCTTCAAGAGCCACCTAGATATAATTGTACCCACTAAAACCATCCAAGAAAGAGAAATAACTACTACCAACAAGCTTATCGAGCACCTAATCAATGAATGGCAAAGGAAAATGATCCTTTTTAGTGGATTTGTTTAATTCTCTGTAATCAACACATACACACCAATTACAATTTTTATTTGGAACAATAACCAATAGGGAAACCCATTGACTATTAGATATTGGTTAAATAAATCCTACTTTCAATAGTTTTTATATTTCTTGCTTAACAAGGTCTCTAAGAATAGGATTGATCCTTCTTTGATATTGCATTACCAGCTTAACATCTTCGATATAAATATGGTGAGTACAAATAAAAGCGTGAATTCCTCTCATGTCCTTGTATTCCCAAGAAATTCCTTCAATGTGATTTTCCAAGGTTTTCTTTAATTCCTTTTCCTATAAGGAGGATAAGGAAGAATTAATGAAGAGAGGTTTATCTCTTGCTACCAAAATTTATCTGGTTTCATTCTTAGAATCAAGTGGGTCCCCTACAAGTGTATTAAGAGGAAATGAATGTTAATTTTTCTGATGTAACATTCCATGATAGTCCATCTTTTCTTTTACTTGATCGATCTTTTTAGGATTAAGACCTTGTTCTTCACATTCCTCTACATGTTCTACTAAAGTAACCATGGCCAATTCCATAATACCATCTCCTTCAGATTCCTCATCAACCCAAGGTTGAGTATTAGAGTGAATTGATGGTTGAGCTGGAGGATAAAGTGACAACTCTTTTTGTTTTTTTCCATTAGAAATAATCATACTTCCTGATCTACAATCTATTATTGTTGTTTTTGTGGCTAACCATGGTATACCTAAGATAATTGGATATCCAGAATCTTTCTTTCTAGCTTTAAAGACTAGAAATTCAATTGGATAATTCCATGTGTCAATGGTAACCATGATATCTTCAAGAACACCTTTTGGTTTGGTAGTAGATTCATCTACCAACTATAAAATAGTTGTGGGTTGAATGCTTGTCATTGTCATACCCAACATTTCAACACTGTCTGAGGTGATAACATTGATAGATGCTTCTAAATCAATTAGTGTGTTGGTTATCTCAAATCCTCCAATATTGAAAGTTATCATAAGACTACCAAGATCATTATATTTTTGAGGAATTAATCTTCCTGAAAAAACATTAGTGAGTTTGGTCCCTATTTGAATTGTAGGAGGTAATTTCTTTTTCCTACATGGCGTTTTCATATAGAGAGACTTGACCAACTGATTTATTTCTAGTATGTCTGTAATAGACTATAACTATGGTATCTCAATATTAATCTTTTTAAATTCATAGAGAAGTTGAGACTCTACCACATTCATATAATTTAGTTGGGATCTGCCAGGAGCTATTTGTTCTATTTTCAGACGCTCCGAGTAGGGTGCTTGATTAAATTTTTGTTCATCATCAGAGTTTTGGTTTTCCTTTAAATTCTATTTTTCCTTTTTCTCACCCTCCTAGTCTTTAGAAATTGGCATAGATGACACATTTTGGTTCCTTAATTGAATATCATTAGCATCAATGGCATTCAAGGTAGGTGGATTTGCATTAGTACAATTGTTTTTCGGATTTGGAAATTTTTTTTTTGGAATCTGAGCCTAGTTTACTTTTTCATTAGTAGGATTAGAACCCTATGTTAATTGAGGTGACTGACCCCAAGGATGCCTCGGTCCGTAATTTTTCCATGGTTGAAATTGTGTTTTATTTTGTTGCCACTATGGTTGATTTTGCTACCATTGTGTCTTATTTGATTGCCACTATGATTGGTTCTGCTAGGAATTCATCCATTCAGGTGTACCCCAGAATGTAGGTATTGGTTATGTTTAGTAGGGAGGATTTCATTGATTTGCATTTGTCCAAGGGTTCTAATTCAAACTAGTTCTAGGGCCATACTGCCCTTGATTAGTATTATATCTAGTATTCTAAGATCTTTGCCCAACATAGTTAAGTTCTTCCTCCACCACAGGTGATTTATTCAAATGATTCTTAATTTTAGATAAGAGGTTACAAGAACTTGTTGCATGATGTTTCTCATAGATTTCACAAATATCAACTTGATTCAATGGACACTCTCTCAAAATATGTTTCCCTCTACATTTTGAATAATAGATGGCTAAGGGCTCAGTAATCTTCTTATCTCCCTACATACTGAGATGGAAGAAATAAGTTTTCAAATTAGAAATTTCCTCCATTACTTGAGACACATCAATAGTGATAGATTTGTTTCTTTGGGAGCCTCTAGTCCCTACTCTATTCTTAGAGTAGTTTCTGTATATTTCAACAGTATCTTCCAAAGAAATCTTATTGATATCTCATTTTCCCATAAGATTTAAAAACTCTCTAGACTCATCATCAATTCCCTTTAGGAAAATTGTCTTACTAGTCTCATTATCCAACCCATTACCAAATCTCTTGTGTAAAAACTGAAATCTATCATCATAATCCTTCAGACTTTCATCTTTCATTTGTCTCATTCAGAACAATTCCTCTTTCCTATCTCTTACTCGACAGTAATCTTGGTATTTATCCAAAAAAATAGTTTCCATTTCATGCCAAGTTGAGATTGTTCATGCACCTAAACCCTTGAACCATCGTAAGGCCAATTCCTTTAAGGTAGAATGAAATAATTTCAACTTTTGGTTATCAACTGTATAATCATAGGTCTGCCACAAAACCTTAAACTCAACGAGAAACTTGTCAAGGTCCTCAGAAGTCTTTCCCCTAAAGGTAGGTAAAATTGAGGGTGAAATATTCTTCATAGGAGGCTCATCAAGTTATTTGTTTAGATTAATAGAATTGGGAAAGGTCCTATTTGGTGGGGGATCATTTCCTAGTTGGTCACCCATTTCTTCTTCTTGAAAATGTTCTTGATTCTCTTCTGGATTTTCAATCTAATGTTGTAAAATTTGTTGTTCTTCATAAAAATCAATATTTCATGGAACAAACCTTCCTAGATGGTCTCTAGCTCATCTCATCCACAAACTAAACTATCTTCCTTATCAACAGTAAGGCTTCAAACTTTATAGAAATATCTTTAATATTCCTCAGAAACAACGCCAAAAATGATGGGCAAGGTCATTGGTGTCACTTATTGCATCATTTAATTTTTCATTTATCAAACTGCGTGTGTCTTAGAGTTGTCTGCGATAAGGATGTCTCAAAAAATTGGGGGTTTTGCACTGTAAATAGTGACTTTGATTTCGGTCAATCTCCTTCAAGAGCCTTTAGGATCTCTCAGGAGTGAAAATCATCAACTAATTTCTAAAGACTAACTCTAACTTATTGATTGACTAATGCTTATCTAGACCTATTTTGACCCTAATGACTTATTTTAGACCACACCCTAGTTGATTGTAATTGATTCATGGAAATATCTAGAAAATAACATAAATTAACTCTAAGTCTAAAATTTGAAATTTAAATTTTCTTGGAAAGAAAGTCTATTTACGCTTGCAAGAAATTAATATTAATAGAGAAAATAGTGAATCTATTTACGCTTGCAGGAAATTAAACATTAATCTAGAAAGCAACCATACTAATTTCTATGAAAAAATTATAGTTAAGCCTTGGTTTGATCCTTACATCAATCATCATTATTACTCTCATTACAACTACATGCATTTGAAAATAAGTACTTAATCTAATTTCTATGAAAAAAAATTAAATCTATAGTAAGTAAATGAATATTGATCTACTGCAAAACATCATGACAATTTTGAATCACAGTAAATTGATTCAAGTGAATGCAATTACTAAACATTGATCGACGAGAATTAAAATGCTTAACTTTCAAGCCAATATAAACCAAAAAAAATTAACTAAATCAAAGAACATATAACAAGGTCACCTCCTTTGGTTGAGAAGGCCCTACTCTTCCTCTAGTGGGACCTTTAACCTCAGGATTCAAATAAACTTCTTATTTGCATTCCAATTGGCCCAAATAGGTGAGTAGAACAAAAGTAGATAGTACCAAAAATTACAATATTCAACAAAATATCAACTAACTTCAAACTAAACCTAAGGATGGATATTTATAAGAATATCACTTATTTTGAATTCAAATGCATGGTGCTAACTCACAAGTTATAGAGTGAAAAACTAAACTAAAGAATAACTTGAAATATTTGAGAGAATTTTTCTTTATCACAGCTAGAGCAAGTAGTTTCCAAATCTGCAAAAGGAGCCAATTCGAAATCATAGAAAATCAGTATCCATCTAGAGCTTTCAAGAGCACAATTAACATCATGTTGTTAAATTGAAATTTTAATAGATCCAACTCATACAGTAAGAATTTAAGTGCCTACACAAAATCCTCAAGAATAGAATGCAAATATGGTAGCAAATATGTTTGATTGCATAGTCATTCCATCATTGACATCACTAAAAGAAACATATTTAATGTAAAATATCATCTCAAATATATCTTCCAATTAGTTAAGTATAAGATGAAATAAGAAAACCTTTAAAAATATAATCTACCACCATCATAGTTTCAATTAATACTATAATTAAGTCTTTGAGAACATAAAAAGAATAATTAAAGTGTCATTCTAGGCACTCATCAATTCTTCATGATGCTTATAGTGAGAAGGTGAGTGTTATTGAGTAGAATATAGATTATCAGGCATGTACTAAGGATTTACTATTAGGATTTTTGACATCTTATGAGATGAGGAAGTTGAGTCTAAGGAAAGGAAGCAAACCAGAGTCTACTTTTAAAGCTAAAAAAGCTAAAGATCTAGATGAAGAGAACTTTGATGAAATAGAAGCTAACTTTGTAAGAAGTATGAGGAAAGGCTATGGTAAGTATGAAGGTAATTTTACCTTTAAATGCTTTAATTGTGGAGAAATAGGTCATTATGCTATAAATTGTCTAGAAAGAGCTAAAATGAATAAACAAATATATGAGAAAGAAAAGAAAGGAAAGAAGATTAACAGAGCTTACTATGTGAATGAGAATGCTAGTATATCTTATGAGGATTCAGAATATGAAGATCTTGATGAAAATGAATGCTTCTTATTGGTGATTGATGCAGGGATAGGTGTCTTTCAACTACAACAACATAATTCAAGTTAGATTAAACAGCAATCTGATTCACAACTCTCACTCTTGACACTTTTCAGTCTAACTTTTCCATTTGGTTGGTAGGTCTATAGACCTAGTTTACACAACATTTCCTCTCAGATTTTCTCACCACAACCTAACTCCTAACAAATTCAAACACCCATCAAAGCTAACTTCAACATATTTCAAAACCAATTAGGGTTCCTCTAAAAAAAATCACACAAAACCTTGATACTACGTTGTCCTAATAGACCAATTAGGTCTATTTTTCAAAGAAATTCCTCTTAAATATCACAAGAAACCTAACATAACTTCTCATAACTTATAGAAAAGTATGAAAAGTCCAAACTCAACAATTCTTAAGACTCCAAACTCTCTTCCTATCACTGTTTCAGGAAAACCCTTATTCTTCACCATTAAGGGTAAGGTTTATTGAATTTGGTGGTTCCCAAACTCTTATAACCTTGAAACGGCCTCCAAAACACTTTATTATACCTTTTCTAACTCAAAAAACCTTCAAATAGAATCTTCTCTTATTATTTTATCAAACTCTCTCATTGCACCATTACTTCCATACCCAAATTCACTAATTATTTTACAAGATAATCATTCCTTCCCCCAAAATATCACCATACAGAACAAATCCTACTCCCTACCATCCTAGACTAAAATTTTATGCCCATTCCACAAAGATACATTGAAAATTTTTTTTGGAATGGGCTTATAACATATTTAAGACTTCAAAACCCTTACACATGGTATGCCCAGTCTGTCACAGAGAAGTGAAGATAAAATGCTTCAAAAATGGTTTCAAGTGCTCAAACCAATTGAAAAACAAGTAAAACCATCCTCTACAGTATTCACAACCTTTTGGAGTGAAATATTATAGAACAGGATCGTACAACTTGTTGGTAATGCAAATTTATAGAGAAAATACATAAATTTGAATAAAACATGGGCTTTATTTATTGAATCTTCTTTAAAAAATATTCAACAACCTTCTACATCCTTGGAGGATACATATTTATAAATATCCTACTCAAAAAATTCCCACCAAACCAGCTAACTACATGCTATATTCCATTTGACCATTGGTCCCCCGAAAAAAAATATTTTTTGCATTTACAATATTGACAACTATTGTCAATTTTGTCATTTTTTCTCTTTTTTACCCCAAGACCTCCTAAATACCACCTAAATGACTAAAAACACTATTAAATGATTAAAAATGACCTTATTTAACATAATCCAAGACTCAACACCCTTAACCCCATATTTACATACTTTGCATCCTTATGCATTATTTTGACAATATTGCTTTGCTTTACAAAGCTGAACTTCTAAACACATTCAAGTGGTCCATATGACCTTATTGAAACACTAAATCACCAAAGACTCCTAAGACAACCTATTTTCATTCAAACTAAAAAAAAAATAGAATAAAATGGTTGGTGATCCTGCACCATGCAACCGTCTTTGAAATCTTTCCAAGTCTCTTGGAAATGTACTTCAGTCTGCTTCATCTTGTTTTCTACACCTCTTTTCCCTTCATCTTCTCTTTTTATCTTCCTCTAAAAAATATGCTATCGTCCTGCAACTTTATCTCTAAAATCAAACTATTTCTTAGCAAATCTTTCTTCATTTTATGTAAACTTCCTTGCCAATTGTCTCTTAACTCTTCCTTTGCTTATGACTATCATTGCACTTACTTTGTCACCTGCAAATACACTTTTTTTCATCTTGGGTTATTCCACTTATTTGTTACCCCTAGCTTCACACTTGGAACTATTCACTTGCTCTTGATTCACCTTCACTTTTCCTTGAATCTCTATGTTCAGTTTTCCTTTCTCATTATCCTCAGTCCTGATAGACCTGCTTACCTCTATATTTTCAACCCTTGAATTTCCTACAACTTACTTATTAGTTATTGGAAAAAACACAATACCAAATTCAATCCCATCTTATTTATTCAACTCACTTTCAATACTCACCCTTATTCTTCTCAAACTTAGTCTTGTTTACCTTTTTCTTACCTTCTTCATTGCTCCTCATGACTGTGGTAGCTTGCAAATTCACTATATTTTCATTCCTTGACCTTGAAGTGGCTGCAAATGCCCTTTTTCCTTCTTCCTGATCACTTTCAAACTTGTAAAACTCTTTCTATCCAAAGGTAATAATTTCAACTGCTTTGTTTTGTTCTTTTCCACCCTCCTGCAATGGGGTTAGCATAAAATTGACACCATCCTTAAAAATCTTAAATATGTTAGCTCTCCCATCATATATTGAGTGCCAATCAAATTTCCATGGTCTTCCAAGGAGTAAATGGCAACAAATCATTGGTAAGATATCACAAAGTACTTTATCCCTTTATTCATCAATTTTAAATTCAACTAATGCTTGCTCCTTAACAAGAATAGATTGATCATCACTCACCCATGAAACTTTGTATGGTGTTTCCATAGGGATCCTTTCTAGTTTCAACTTGACAACCATTTCACAAGAAATAATATTATATGTTGATCTTGAATATATTACAATCTTACACACCTTACCTAGTAGACTTGGTCCCAAAGTCAATCAATCTAGGAGAGATAGGAGTGATAATAACTGGCTAATCTGGTGTTTGTTAATGGTGCACCTCAGAGGTCTCTTTATTGGATGTTCTAGGATGTGTCCAAAGATAGGTGGATTAGAGGCATTTCTCATTTCTCATATCAGAGACATTTCTTGGATCAGCGGCTTCTAGATCAGCAGTGGATGTGCGACAGATCAGAGGATCTTAGGTAGGGGTAGGCCTCCCAGGGAGGGAGGGAATTGTAGTTAGAATAGTAGGGAAACAAAATCTACCTCCGACTATGAACTATAGCTGAGGGCCCCAACCAACTATAATTGGGTTGGGTAGTTGGTTGGAACTTTTGCATTGAGCTTGGGGGAGGGGGCAGTGTGAAGAATCCATCAGTAGGGAGGGAATTAAAGGTTTATTATTCCCACCCACCTGAAGTCTTTATCAAAGCCCCCAACCCAAGCATTTATAGTTTCCAAGAGTAGAAACGTAAATACGTCATAAGGAGAGCTAGCAACCGTGATTACTAGATTCGGATTCATGAGGGACCAACATGCAATGGGACTAGCTCAACCACACACTAGCTGCTTCAGCTTGTCAGATTCATTCTAACATAAAGAATTGGGTGAGAATTTTACCAGAAAAGGATCAACGTTGGGTGGGAGGGAATAGAAGCTCCCAAAACCCCTTCTCTCAGCGGACCAGGCATAGCCTTCATGACTTAATGCTTCCATAAGTGCTATATACAACCGAAGAATCCCCAAGGAAAACAATACACCCGAGACAACTTAACTATAATTCCCTCCACACCCATGGGTGGGGGGGCCTTCTATTCCCCCCCAACCCTCGGGTTACAGGATACCCTCACCTGAAAAAAGTGAAGATGAGATTAGGGGCACTATAATAATCCCCCCCACCCAGAAGGGGTGGGGGGGAATATATAGGTGAGGTAGATTAGTAGTATAGTTCTGGAGAAACTAGACTACCATGATTATGTGTCTTTGTATCTCCTATTCTTCCTCTATGGCTCTTGCCTCTACCTCTGTCCACGTAGCCTATGAATCATCCCTGGGAACAAGGGCATATGGCGTGAGATCTTCATAGTGGGCAATTTCAGAACATGACTAAGGAGGCACACTAGTGCATATCAGAGCCTAATTACTAGGAAAAGAAAGGGATATGGGAACAACATCACTAGGCCTTACTTTAGTAGCTTATACTATCTATGGGCCTTTACTTGCACAAATAGAAGTATCTTTCTTGCTGAGAGATTGAGATTTTGTCCCTATATGAGAAGTGGTTTGTTCTCTTGTAAGGAGATTCTGTTGCCCGAGCCTCTAGGGCTTGATATGTAACTCGAGGATCTAGAATGGGGCTACCCCTCCTCCTATTTATTTTTCCTCCACCCCATGAGAAAGCATCTATTATAGGCAACTCTTCACCTGGAACTGGGTTCGGGTTCTCAATCTCAATCAATAGGCTATATCCGGGTCTACTGGTTCAACCACAATTAGTGCTACTTTTTTCGCTCCCCCCACTATCGTAGCTTATGGTTCCATCGCCTTTGTAGCTGCCTCTACATCTATTGTTGGAACCACTGAATCAACTGGATCATCTGGGTCAACATCTGAATCTGGATATGGATCCTTTGGAACTAGCTCTTGATCTGTCAATGGTGGGGATGCATGCTCCACTTCCATTTCTATCCATGCCCATGCAGGTGCCACAACCTCTCAACTGGTTCCCATGGATCACTCTATTAGCAGTTAGGGCAACGAATTCATATACAGCTACATCAACCACTGAAATGACTGCTTCATCGAATACCTCAACATGGAAGGCGCTGAATCAAGACCAAGCCCATGCTAGGTGGTAGTAGTAGCTTCCCAGATCAGATGGCTATGGCTCTGGATATGCTGCTGATGCTACCGGATCAGATGGCTATGGATCCGGATATGCTGTTGATCGACTACTAGTGTTGGATTGACTGTTGGTGTGGGTATGAACCAACTAGCTCTGTTGTTGGACCCAGAACTGCTACCAGAGCTACTGGGATAACCCTTTCTATAATTGTTGGTGCTACTCCAAAAGGACACCTGCTATGACTTCAATTCCCCCCACCCAAAATTAGAATCTCCTATTCTATATCAAAGGGCGGCTCGACTGCCATTGGTTATCGAATCGAATGATTTGCATATAGTTATTGATGGTGAATGAACTGGGGAAACAATTGGCTCCAGTCCAACAAATGCGTATGGTTCTAGAAGCTGGATTGATCGAATTGATAGAGTCGACCATAATTGACAGAATCTACTGCTCGATCAACCAAATCACCTGCTCCATCGATAGCTTCATAAACTTCCATGTAGTTTCACCATACTAGCAGTCGAGCAACAAGAACAACTACATCAACAACTAGACCAACTGCGTAATCAATAGGGGCTCTATCTGGATCCATGCCAATGCTATCAGATAGCTCGTGCCTCTTCACACCACATCCCCATCCCTATAGTTGCTGGTTTGAGAAGATGCTTTCACTTAGTCAAATACCAATGATGTTGGATCAGATACTATATATGATGCTATCGATGCTCAAAACTGGTCGGGATGGAACCAAACACACCTAGGTCACGAGCATTGAGGGAACTATAATTGCACCATACTTGGGGTAACACATTGACCCCATCATTGTCTAGGAGAAATGACGCAATAGAATCTGTTTCATGACCAATCCATTTGAGCCTCACAAAGTGGCATTGTCGCCGATATCCCGTACCGATTATTGGCATATCTCCGCTAGCACCAATCACTGATCGATACTGAGTGTCGATCCTTGAGGGGAATTCCTAAGCAATGGAGCACCAAGTCCCCATAGATGGTCTAAATCCCCGAGCAATCACTAGGAATGGGTGGCCCCGGCCCCCCTGGGAGGTAGATTCTATTTGTGGGAGGAGATAGGTGGGGGCATCACATGATGATACAAAAAGCATCTATTGGGCTAGGCATGCTTACCTACTGGGGTATCTGACACTACGCATCGACCCCATGTCATTGATACCTAGCTCATCAGAACAAATAACAATCATAAATCAAGTTGACACTGACACCTTCTCTTTGGGGTGACATTCATATTTCCTCTGGGGTCGAGGGCTACTATTCGTATCCCCCCAATGTGGATGGGTAAAGACACAGATGATTTAGTTCACCCAGTTCTAGGGACGGAGGCAAAAGCATGGGGAGCAACATAGATGGAGGCAACGGTGGAGGTGGGAATGAGGGGAGCATAGGCATGGGAATTCGATGACACAAGCATGTGGCATGGGAATAGGCACGGGGTCAGGGTTGTTTGCTCGTTGGGCTTTGTCAGGCTCCAGCATGTAGTTGTATCAGTGATTGGCATGAAATCGGTGGGTCGGGATCAATGCGATTTTTGACACCGGTCGCTCGGCCGAACGTGTTGATGAGCAGATATTGGCATCATGATGATAGCGATAGTACAAAAATTGGCGTGTATAGGGTGAGGTGGTTGGTGCAGAGGGACTAGCTGGGTGGCAGGGGCTAGCCACTGAGTCATGTTAGGTGCCTCTTGGATCACTTTTGGATGTGTATCCTACGGGTTTTGGTGCTTCCCCCCCTTCACTGAGTCTCTCAATTCTTTCCCCTTGCTTATATTTATTGGTCCCCCCCCTTTCCCTCTGTGATTTGATCCTCACCTTCCTTCATCAGATGAGGATATCCTCTGGGGCAACCTGCTAATCTACTTCAAGAGCTTCCATCAATTGGGGTTGAAGGAAGGGAAATCACTTCCCTTATTGGGGACTCTCTGAACTTTCCTTTCAGGAACTCTAAGGCCTTTCTTTCCTTTAAGTAAACAACTGACCAAGCAATCTCATTGCAGGAACCAAGGCTACCCCAGTAGGGGGGTATTGAATGGGCCTCGTTAATTCTATGAGCTGAGGCTAGTCCTTCCTTCGCCCCCTTTGAGGAGCCACACTTACAACCTGACTTGAAAAATTTCCTTCTTTGAGCCATCTCTTTCTCCTTGGATGCTTAAAATAATGTTCTTTTCACCATCAAACTTTCTCCAACTTCAGGTACAACACAGAGTATTGGAACTTGAACTTTCACATTCATCCTCTTGTACAATCTAAGCTCTCCTTTCATTCCTCTTTTCTCCACCACTTGATTAAGCACCAAGAATTTTAGGACATTTCCAAGTAGGGTGACTATACTCATTGCACTTATGACACCTTCCTACAAAATAATTAGGATTCCTACCACCAACTTTGTCCCTTGATCCCCTAAATGCACCTCAGAATTTTGCAATTGGTTCTTTCCCTTTATGTGCATCACCTTGACTTTCATTGACTTGTCTAGAAGAAGAAAATATGCCTCTACCCCTTGAAGTGCTTCCCCTTCCTCTTGTTGACTTTTCTTGTCTCCTTTTAACCTTTTCTTATGCCCTTATTTCCATCTAATAGCATTCTTCAATGGTTTTTGGATTATGCAAACTTATTTCATCTTGGATGTTAAATCTCAATCCACTAAGGTACTTGGCCACTTTCTCAACATCATATACCATATGTCCAGCCCTTATGCTTAGTTTGTAAAACTTATTAGTGTAATTTTTTACATCCATCTCCCTTTGCCTTAAATCTTGGAGTTTCTTTGAAATTTGAATGGCATATTCATTAGGAAAAAATTTACCCTTTAACTTAGCTACCATCCTATCCCATGAAGAATTTTTTGACTTACCTCTTCTTATCCTCTCTACTTTTTCATAATCCCACAAAACTAATGCATGCACCTTCAATTTAGTCTTGGCTATCTTCACTTTTTCATCATCAGAAACATCCTCACATTCAAAGAAGTTGTCTAAAGAAAAAATCCAATCTAGCAATGATTCTTCATCTAAAGTACCATCATACATTGGTAATTAAAATTTTACATTATGATTATTACCTTTCACTACCTTCAAGATCCTTTCCATCTTCCACTCTTCCTCATCCAACTCTTCCTCTACATCTTCAAAGTCTTCATCTTCTTCATCTTTTGTCTCACTTTCATCTCCCACAATCATTCCTCTCTTTTGTCCTATCTCAACATCTTACAACCTTTCTGCAAATCTCTTTTGCAATCCCTCTCAATTTTATCTTCCATCTCTTGCATCTTCCTTACCACATTATCTCTTTTTGGAGGCATCTTTAAACTTTGACTATTAAACTTCCTACTTTATTTTCTTCAATCAACAACTTTCATTCTTTGGAAGACCTATTCCTTGTGCTTTGATAAAAACTGATCAGGGATAGTTGGATATAAACTACAACAACACAATTCAAGTTATATTAAACAAAAATCTGATTCACAACTCTCACTCTTGACACTTTTCAGTCTAACTTTTCCATTTGGCTAGTAGGTTTGTAGACCTGGTTTACACAATTTTTCTTCTCAAATTTTCTCACCACAACCTAAATCCTAATAGATTCAAACACCCTTTAAATCCAACTTCAACATATGTCAAAACCAATTAGGATTCCTTTAAAAAAATTCACTCTAAACCTTGATACTACATTGTCCTAAAAGACCAATTAGGTCTATTTTTCAAAGCAAGTCTTCTTAAATCTCACAAGAAATATAAGATAACTTATCATACCTTATAGATAGGTATCAAAAAGAAAAATTCAACAAGTTTTAAGACTCCAAACTCTCATCCTATCACTGTTTCAGGAAAACCCTTATTCTTCACCATTAAGGGTGGGGTTTATTGAATCTGTTGGTTCCCAAAGTCTTATTGTAATGCTAGGAAAAAATAGAATGCAAGATTAAGCAACACTAATGCAATAAACTTAAATCTAACCTACGCTAACACTAAAGAACAATGGAATTAAAGCATAAACACAAGAATAAAAGAATAATCTCACTAAAAGTCTTCATCCATTTCATGAACCACCTTTATTGCACTTCTCCATTTTTTTGTTGTATAGTAATTTCCCTCGAAAATTTTTTTAAGTATGCAAATATGGCCTATTGATAATGATTTAGCAAAATATCAAAGATTCTTAAAGTCGCTTCCTAAAATTACATAGATTTCAAAAGGAGGAATAACGATGATGAAGGTCAAGCCAATTTATAGAAAATTGATTTTCGAATGACTGACTTAGATTCAAAGATAAATCAACAACTAAGATTAAAGGATGACATGTGATAAATATTTAGTGTCAGTAATAACGCGAGTGAAAAAGAATAACTAATGGAGATTAAATTAAATAGCAATTTAATTTTTAGTTGAGACTATTCGAAATTCAGAAGAATAAAGATTGCATGTAAAAGATAAAGAGGAAATAGTCTGTTTAAATGCACGAATGAATTAATTAAATAAATAAAGTTATTTAATTAATTAAAGTTTGCATGCAGAAGAATAAAACTAGATAATTAACTGATTAAACCAAAAGGTTTGTTCGTCATAAATAATTAGATATTAAATCAGGAGATAGCTGACCGATTTAATTAAATCTTGACTTAAGTGGTAAATGAATAATTAGATAACTAAGCAATTATCTAATTATACAAGAATATGCTAGGAATAATTCTTTTTATGAATTAAATAGTTATTTAATTCAATATTCAAAATTTGAGGATTAAATTAATTGACTAGAGAAAAGGTTAAAGACTAATTAAATAATTTGAAATGATTATTTAATTATAGTTGAAAGTGTCATATGATTAAATTAAATAATAGTTTATTTAATTTTAGAGAGAGGATAGATTTAATTAGCGACATAATTAAATAAATAATATTTATTTAATTAAGAAAGAAAGAATAAAGATAAGAATCAATTAATTAATTAATTAAAGTTATTTAATTAATAGAAGATTCCATGTAGAAGATAAGATTGACATAGATAAAACTATCTATTAGAGAAAATAAAATCTTATCTAGACTTAAGTGATTAGTGACTAATTAAATAATAAAGATATTATTTAATTATAGAAGATTGTGATATGGATAAATCTTTTCATGAATTAAATAATAATTTAATTCAACATTCTAGATTTTGGGATTAAATTAAATAAATGAAAATTTATTTAATTAAAGGGATCAAATTAAATAAATAAAGATTTATTTAATTAAAGGGGGAAAAGGTTAAAGAATAATTAAATAATTAAAATAATTATTTATTATAGTTGAAAGTGTGACAAGAATTAATTAAATAATTTAAAATGATTATTTAATAGAAGATAGATTTAATTAGCGATGTAATTAAATAAATAATATTTATTTAATTAGTCAAGAAAGAATAAAGATAAGAATTAATTAATTAAATAATTAAATTTATTTAGTTAATAAAGGACATATGACTTTAGAAAATAATTAAATAATTAACATTATTTAATTATGAGAAATGAAGATGAAAGAATTATGTAGAAGTTAAGGGTTGCAGGCCTAGGACAATATTTGGTGTCTACGATTTTCCCCTCTTTGATACAATGTTGTTTATCACGTTGTGTCAAAGAAAATCTGTCAAAAATATGCACTAGTGAAAGGGAGAATGACGAGGAGGTAGTGGTAATCCCCCTTGAGAGGATAGGTGGGTTTGAAGAACAAGAGTGTGTAATGGAAATGGATGAGAGAACTAGAAGATGAAGGAAAAAAGGGTAGAGGAACATAGATAAGGATGGTGAAGATGCCAAAAAGAAGAAATGTTAGAGTGAAAAAGATGAGCAGTAGCATAAAAGACATAGATGTTATCATGAAAGACATGAATGTTAAAAGAATCTTAGAATCTTCAATAATTTCCCAAATACATACTAGGCCTTGCATTAAATCATCATTGGGCTTTAAATGGCACAAATGGATAATAAACACCATGATATGAGATAAACTAAGGTGTACAAATTCATCCACTTGCTAAAAATAGACAATCATAGAGAAGGAGTGTCTTAGCTCATACTAAGGGAAAAATTGCCCTTGTCTTTTTGTCAAATAAAAAAGATGAGTCATGAGACATCCTCGAGGAAGCTAGTAACCTAACTTGAAAACAAAGTTAAAAGATAGTCAACAAACAATAGTAAAAAAAAAAGAGTCCAAAGACATCCTTGCTTCTCTAAATCCTTCATGGGACATCCTTGAGAAAGCTAGTAACTAGACATAAAGACAAAGCCAAATAAAAAGACAAGAAAAAACAAGCCATAAAGTCAATAGCCAGTAAAATTATTTGCTAAAATTTGATCTGTTTGTTGTTTGTTTGTTTGTTTGATGAAGCTTGATTGTAGGAAAGACACATATCATATAAGATGTTGAGTCTTTCGATCATGTGACCACCTGTTTAAGGTAGTGACAAAGCCTAATTTTAGAAAGACACATATCGTATAAGATGTTGAGTCTAGTTTTGATCATGTGGCCACCTGTTTAAGGCATTGATAAAGTTTGATTAAATGATATTGTCTATTTTCAAGAAGGACACATCTTGTATAAGACAAAAGTAGATTGTTTTGGAAATTTGCTTGGTTTGACTTGATGGAATTGTTGACTTGTTTGTCTTGTTGAAAGGTGACTTGTCTTGATGTCCTAACAACTATTTGTGTGTGATGACAATGTATGACTTATGTTGAAATGACGTAACCTAAAGGAATGACCTAGTGTGGCCTCAAGGGCTCATCGATTGATGGCCTTGCCTACGTTATACACACAGAGACCTTGTAGTTCGACTAGAATTTGACTGACACAACTAGCTAAACAATATTTACCTAACCTAATGATATCTGACATGTGTGATAGTGAAATGTGATGAACCCTAATGGACTGACCTAGTGCAGCCTCATGGGCTCATCGATTGATGGCCCTGCCTACGTTATACATGCAGAGACCTCATAGTTTGACATGACCAATGACTTTTATGTACACATAATGAGTCATGATTTAATGTGTGTGATATATAACAAACCTAGAAAGAGGGACCTAATGCCTCAAGCGCACATCGATACATGGCCTTGCCTATGTCCAGTCACAGAGGCAATGTAGTTTGAATATGTCCACGACTAACTAACACAACTGACTCTGACTCTATTTTTGGTTTTTTTGACATGTTTTGATGTTTTTGTCTTTTTGAGGTTTTATGATGTTTTTGGATTTTTTCAGGACATATTGTGATGTTTTTTGGATTTTTCAAGACATTTTATGATGCTAGAACAACAATTTTCAATGACGTAGGTCGAGTATTGCCCCCAGTTGGGTATAAGACCATTAGGATGGAATGGGGATATGGAGTGGACTTGATGTCAATCTTTTTCAAGTTATGGAAAGGACAACCATTTATTATAGGTGTAATGATGGGAAAATCAAATTGGAATAATGGTAGATGAAGAAGAAAATTTGACTACATATGGTGCCTATTTTCCAAGTTTTCATGATGGTACTTATCCAAAGCGCCACTGAAGTGGATTTAACTATTGGAGGAATTATTTCTCTTTACTATTTTGCAGATTTTTCTTCTTTTTTTTGTGTTACAAAGATGCCTATTTTCTAAGTTTTCATCAAGGTAACAATTTTTTTTTTTTCTATTATTTTTTTTCTATTATATATATATATATATATATATATATATATTTAATTATTAAGACAAGCCTCTCAGAAGCTATGCATAAAACATCTTCAGATGAAGGATGTTGACTAGTTCTGGTAATGGTTCTCCTTTAGGTGTAGAAAGTTGGTATGCTCCTGATCCAAAGGCTTTTGTAATTCTATACACCTAAAATTGGTCTGGAGAATCTGATTAATTAAATACAAATTATTTGATTAATTATGTTAAATTCGTCTACTATTTGAATAAATAGAAATATTTATTTATATAGTTCACGTTCACATTCACATTTAAATTCTTCCAATTCTTCTATTATCTCATCTTAATTAAATACTTTGTTTGATTTAATTATCATTTCCCTATTTTAATCTATCACATCAATCTTAAATTAATTAAATAAAAATCAAACACTTTATTGATTAAATACCATATTCTTCTATTTTAATTTAATAAACAACTTCTATAGTTTGTTCTATTAAATTATTTATCCCTCTTTGGATAATTTAAATAAATCAAAAATATTTAAATAAAGGCATAAGGAATATTCCACTATATTTCGTGAAAATCAAATTAGATATCCTATGTCTAATTTATGTCAAAACATGTCAAAATTAATGCCTTCAAACTTCACGGGAATTTTTGGAGACAAATTGCAAATTTATCTCTCAATCCTCTTCCATCAATCCTTCCTCTTCTCTTGCCTGGTGTTTTCATGGGTAGACACAATCCCCAAAATCTTCTCAATTGCCTCCATCTATCACCATTTAATCCTCCAGATTGAATCCAAGCCACTCTTTGCCATCCATGTGCATTTCTACAGCTAGGAAATCTATAAATAAAGCTTCATTCAACCGAGAAAAGGATCTAGATTATCAAACTTATGCACTCTTACTCTGTAGGATTTCAAGCATCAAGCCTCAAGCATCCAAACATCCAATCATCCACGAATCCAACATTATAGTTTTCATATCATGGCTACCTCTTGTAGCTTCATTTATCACTTTTCATGTCAATCCATGCTATATTAGTTTCTTTTATCATCTAGATTTTATCATATTAGCTTCATATCATTGCATCAGGATCATTTCGTTCTTAAGATTGTCATTTTAATAGTTATAGTGTTATTTAAATCGAAGAGCACAATAGCTTAATAAATCTTTGACTATAGGAGACAATGAGATGCTTTCAGTAGATTATTAGCTTGACCTTTGATACAATGTTTCATTAAGAAGTGTTTTATTCCTTTCTACTTATTCACACTTACAATTTGGCACCCATCGTGGGGAATTAATCCCATATTTCTATCAATTTTTTTTTGAAATGTGTCACGTAGGTTCCCGGCGTGTTCTTTTTCAGCGTTTCTATCAAAAACTATAGTGCTTTCATCAAAAACTATAGCGCATCTGTGGAAAAATATGGTGCTTCTATGCTTTGTTTCGGTGCTTCCATGATACTATAGCGCATCTGTTAAAAGTTTTAGCACTTTCTAATATAGCACTTCCATTAACTATTTTGGCGCATCGGTTACCCATCTCCAAAAAATCTGATTTAGCGCATCCGTGAAGAACTTTGGCGCTTTTGTACTCTATTTTAGTGCTTTCGATTTTAGCACATTAGGTAAAAACTATAGCGCTTTCATAGACTATTTTAGCACTTCTGTAATTTTGATCTGGATCCGACACGACCGTGGCCATAATTTTATTTTGATACAGTTAGACTAAAATGAACCAATCCTACGATAATCATTTGGTTTAAAATTTATCAATCCTAGGGTAGCCATTTCTAGTTTAAAATTAATCAATCCTAGGGTAGCCATTTCTGGTTTACAATTTATCAATCCTAGGGTAGCCATCACACTTTTGCAATATCAGTTAAAAAGGACACCATGATTGTTGTGAAGAAAAATCCTCACATAGATTAACAAAATTTGTCTTTTGGGCTTAAAATGAATCATGTATCTATTGTGCTTGTGTGGTGAATAGGCTTATGCTCTCCCCTTAACTGGGTGATCAGAGTGCTAGACTCATCCTTATTTTCATGCAAATTTACGCTTTTGTTAAAACCTTTAGAAGGCCTGCTATAGTGGGAAAAATTACTCACCCTACAGGAACGACCTAAGTTGGAACGCATAAAGCCAAGGATTCCAACCCACTCTAATCAAAATGCAAGTTTTTGATGAAAGTCCAACTTGACGATAGTGAGGAAGATAACCATCCCGAAAATCTTTGTTCTAAATACTGGAAGGTCTCCTAAGGGATTTTATCAATTTCTGCACTGCATGAAAGCCCTATCTATGAACCATAGAGTATTATCCCGCCGAGTTAGTAACCAAACATTGTAATACTCACGGTGCAAGGGGAGGGAAGAGTTTTCCCCCAAGACACTCACCATATAATTTCCAAGGACTATTTTCTTAGACGACAAGAAATCCAACTCTGAGTACACACCTAGAAACGATAAAAACACAGGCGTCCTCTAGTGGGTGTCACGGTCGTGTGCATCAACACAATTTCGAGATGTGGGTTGTTGAGTATAACAATGACCTATTTGACCTTAACAGTGAGTATGTCTGAATTGTGTACATTTGTCAAAACAAACCCATGAAAATCAATACGGACCATTCATGGTTCTTGAATATACACTATCTGTTCAGATTAAAACAATTATTCTACAATTTTCTTGTCGTGTTTTCAAAATCATTAAAAATCAGATAAAAGATCATCCAGAAAATAGAAAAATCAAATCAAGTCAAAAAAATTCATGATTCGAGAGTGGAAATAAATCAAGTTTATCAAGAAAACCATCAAAGTCAACAAACCCAAGAGACCACTCAGTTACTAGGATAATTTAAGAAGAAGGCTTTTCTTATATCAAAGTTGAAAGATCTTGTTACAACACAAAACCTTCATTCATAGGTATCACGACTTTTCTAGAGGACATACTTTTGATTACACCATAGAACCACTTTATTCATGAGCTTTCTTCCAAAGGAGAGCCCTCACATAATATCACAACCATAGTCAACACATACGTCAGTCCTACATCCCACAACCCATGATAGAATATGCCACAAGGCCAAGTCAAATTTTGCAATAAGGAGTCTTGAACATCAATGCTCTATTTTCGCGCTTTGGAAATCTGTTTCAATGCTTCAGGACTTTATTTTAATGCTTTCATAAAATAACGTTTCCAAGTACTATTTTAGTGCTTACGGTCATTATTTTAGCGCTTCCATCAAATATCGCTTTCATCATCTTTTTCAGCACTTTCGAGCACTGTTGTAGCGCATCCGTAAAGATAGCACTTCCATCATTTGTTTCAACACTTTTGAACTATGTTCTGGCGCTTCTGCGAAATAGCACTTCCATCACTTGTTTTAGCACCCCTGAACTCTATTTTAGCACTTTAAAAAACAAAGAGTTCCAAATCATATCAGTCAATTTGTGTTTCCTTTACACACAGATTTTTATCAAAACAAAAGTACCTTTTATCAGAATAACTGTCTAGAAACCGAAATCAGATAGGTTCATACAAGTTTCCAATCTTTTCAACTGAAATGAAAATATTGCAAATCATAAGGTGTCAAAATCAAATCACAAATCTCGATTATTACACTAAAGTTTCATCATCAGGATATTATCATCCTATTATCACGAAACAAGGCATAGTAATCAAATTTTTAACCTAGTCTTATCAATAAGATGTATCATCTTATTTGAATTTTGTTAAAAATTCACTTGACATTTTCCAACATAGAAGATCAAATTTTGGAGGAAAGAACAAAAATTTGCATGCCAATCTTCACCAAGTTACAAAAACAATGGCTCTTAGAAAAGGAACTTGAAATATCAAATACAATGGCAGAAGAAAATCCCTGGAATAGTTTACATCAAAGTGACAAAAATGAAATAACTCCAAAGGACATACAAACAGTCTAGGAGGATCCCAAATTCCCTAAATTCATGGAAAACATATTAGAACAAGACATGGAGAAATACCTCTTAATGTTGGTTGAATCAGGTGCTAAGCTTCCCAAATACTTTGATGTAAATCATCTAAGAGAAGCACTTGGAGCAAGTGAAACCGAAATACCACAACCCACACAAGGTATAGATCTGGTTGTTGCCTTAACATCCAAAATGCAAATATTACAACAACAAATACAAGACATGACAAAAGGAAACACCAAAAGGTATGCAATACATGACATTTTTCCTTATCCTTTCGACTCAACAGTCGAAATGATACCTTTTCCTCGACACTGCGAATTCCCCAAGTATGACAAATGCAATGGAAGAACAGATTCGATCGATCATATCCGTGAATTCAAAACCATGAGCCTAGAATTTTCTCAAGAGGAAACTTACCTAATGAGATTCTTCCCAAGAAGCTTGGGAGGTTCATGTATGGAATGGTTTTCAAAATTACAACCAAGAATATGGACTTTTGAGGAACATGTCAATAGGTTCATCTCCCAGTATTCTTTTAATATCCAACACGATGTAATGATAAAGGATCTGTATAACCTGAAACAAAACAAAGGGTAGACATTCTTGTCTTTTCTACAAAGATGGCGACGACTATTCGCTAGATATCCTCTTTCCATTCCTAAGGAATAGAAAATGGAATTGTTCATTGACAATTTGACAGAGGAGATGAGTTACAGACTTGAATTGCAATGTCCTCCTACATTCAAAAAGGTGATAGAAAATGGCCTTACAATTGAAGAAGCGCTAGTCAAAAGAGGGGTTATTAAACATTTCAATGACAAATCAAATAACACAAAATCCTCAAATCAATACCCCAACAGTGATAAACCCAAATTTTGGAAAAAGAACTAAAAACGACTACCAATGAAATGGCAAGTGATTCACAAAATTCTAAACCAGTTTTTAACTTGACAACATCTACTTCAAAAACAAATCAAAACAACAATCAAATTGTCAAGTCAAATTTCATTCAAAACAACAAAATCACAAAACCGCAACCATACCAAAAGTCATCAAACCAAGGTAGGTTCACACCTTTAGGCCAAACATAAGAATCAGCAATGAAAGAACTAGTCACCAGTGGTCTTATCACTATGTGGGAAGCAAGATTCTGGGATCCAAAGGTCAAACAACCATGGTGGAATGATGCAGATTACTACAACTTCCACAATAATAAAGGCCACAAAAATAATGATTGCATGGAGTTAGAACACATAGTTCAATATTTGATTGAAAATAAAAAGATATATGTAGAGGGACCCCAAAACAATGATGATCATTTAGCCTTCAAGGATCCTTTACCAAACTATGACAAAGGAGCGTCATCTTCTACAAACAACAAAGGTAAAAATATCAATCATGTCTATGATAAAATGATCCTTTGTCTTACTGAAGTAGAGAGTGATCATACCATTGGTCATAACATGGAAGAACATGAAACCAATGATACTACCCCTTTGGATTTACTCCCAAGCATACAAGTCTCTTAAAATCCAATAAACATTTTAAAAATTATTGAACGACAAGACTAACAACCAGAAAATGTAATGACAAGGGGGAAATCCAGGGTAGTGTTAAAGGGAGTTGGGTCCAAATTTATGCATATCCACCTCCATCTCATTATTAAATTGTCGATCAATTTCAAAACATTCCAACACAGATATCAATACTAGAACTCCTCAAACTATCTCCATCACATAAGGAGGTTCTAAAGCAAGCACTAGTTGCCACTACAGTACCAAAAAATATAGATGTTTGCCATTTTCAAGCTATGGTGGGGCATTTAAATACCCCACATTGTCTATCATTCTCTGAACAATATGATGTGTCACTCAACCATCCCCATAACATTGTACTCCATATCAAAGTCTTGATCAACAATCATCGTGTCAAAAGAGTCTTAATAGACAAGGGAGCTAGTTTGAACATTTCCACTCTAAACTTAATCCATGCACTAGGGTATTTTGATGATGCTATTGATGCCCAAAGGAAAATGACTATAAAAGCATATGTTGAGGAAGAGATATCTTCTGAGGGATTAATTGTGTTACCCATTCGATTGGGACTGACGATGAAACACATAGTATGCCAAGTATTCGAAAGAGAGTTAACTTACAACATACTCTTAGGATGCCCATGGATCCATGAAATGTAGGTAGTGCCTTCCACATATCACCAATGCTTAAAATTCCTAGTAAATGGATAAGAGGTGACTATATCTTCTGATTATAATCACCCTCAACATTGTGACACACTTAGAATCTCTCAAGATACCTTTATGCCTCACAATAGGGAAGCATCTAGTTCAAAGTCATCAAATGAGGAAAAAAGTCCAAATATCACCACAAAGTGGGTCAAGAAGAAGGATAAAGAAAAAGATACAAGTCTTGTTGATACTCAATTATCAGATAATCCAGATTATTTAACTTATGCACTCTTACTCTGTAGGTTTCAAGCATCAAGCCTCAAGCATCCAAGCACCCAGCATTTTAGTTTTCATATCATGGCTACTTCATGTAGCTTCATTTATTAGTTTTCATGTCAATCCATGCTATATTAGTTTCTTTTATCATCTAGATTTTATCATATTAGCTTCACATCATTGCATAAGCATCATTTTGTTCTTTAGATTGTCATTTTAAATAGTTATAGTGTTATTTAAATTTGAGAGCACAATAGCTTAATAAATCTTTAAAGATAGGAGACAATGAGACACTTTCAGTAGATTATTAGCTTTATCTTTCATACAATGTTTCATTACGAAGAGTTTTATTCCTTTCTACACCAGATTAGTAGATTAAAAGTGTCGTGCAGGTTCCTGGTGTGTTCCATTTTAGCGTTTCCATCAAAAACTATAGCGCATCCATGGAAAACTATGGTGATTTCGTGCTTTGTTTTGACGCTTTCGTGATACTATAGTGCATCCGTTAAAAGTTTTAGCGCTTTCTACTATAGCGCTTCCATGAACTATTTCGGTGCATCGGTTACCCATCTCCAAAAAATGTAATTTAGCGCTTCCATGAAGAACTTTGGCACTTCGGTACTCTGTTTCAGTGCTTTCAATTTTAGCGGATCAGGTAAAAACTATAGCACTTTCATAGATTGTTTTGGTGCTTCTGTAATTTTGATCTGGATCTAACATGACTGCAGCCAAAATTTCATTTTGATATAGTTAGACTAAAATGAACCAATCCTATGATAATCATTTGGTTTAAAATTTATCAATCCTAAGGTAGCCATTTCTGGTTTAAAATTTATCAATCCTAGGCTATCCATCACAGTTCTGCAATATCAGTTAAAAAGGACACCATGATTGTTGTGAAGAAAAATATTCACATAGATTAGCAAAATTTGTCTTTTGGGCTTAAAATGAATCATTTATCTGTTGCGCTTGTGTGGTGAATAGGCTTATGCTCTCCCCTTAACCGAGTGATCAAAGTGCTAGACTCATCCTTATTTTCATGCAAATTTACGTATTTGTTAAAACCTTTAGAAGGTCTGCCCTAGTGAGAAAAAGTACTCACCCTACAGGAATGACCTAAGTGGGAATGCCTAAAGCCAAGGATTCCAACTCACTCTAATCAAAATGGAAGTTGTTGATGAAAGTCCAATTTGACGGTAGTGATCAAGATAACCATCCCCAAAATATTTTTTCTAAAGATTGGGAGGTCTCTTGAGGGAGTTTATCAATTGTTGCACCGCACGGAAGCCCTATCTATGAACCATAGTGTAGTGTCCAGCCAAGTAAGTAACCAGACATTGTAATACTCATGGTGCAAGGGGAGGGAAGAATTTTCCCCCAATACACTCACCATATAATTTCCAAGGACTATTTTCTTAGAGGATGAGAAATCCAACTTTGAGTATGCACCTGGAAACAATAAAAACGCAGGCGCCCTCTAGGGGGTGACATGATTGTGTGCATCAACATAATTTGAAGATGTGGGCTTTTGAGTATAACGATGACCTATTTGACCTTAAGAGTGAGTCTGCCTAAATTATGTACATTTTTTAAAACAAACCCATGAAAATCAATAAAGACCATTTGTTGTTCTTGAATGCACACTATATGTTCAGATTAAAACAATTATTCTACAATTTGCTTGCTGTATTTTCACAAAATCATTAAAAATCAGATAAAAGATCATCCAAAAGATAGCAAATCAAATTAGGTCAGAAAAATTCATGATTCGAAAGTGGAAATCAACCATGTTTACAAGAAAATCATAAAATTCAACAAACACAAGAGACCACTAAGTTACTGGGATAATTTAAGAAGAAGACGTTTCTTATATCAAAGTCGAAAGATGTTGTTACAACATAGGACCTTCATTCATAGGTATTACGACTTTTCTAGAGGTCATACTCTTGATTACGCTGTAGAACCACTTTATTCATGAGATTTATTCCAAAGGAGAGCCCTCACACAAGATCACAACCATAGTCAATGCATATGTCAGTCCTACATCCCACAACCCATGATACAATACGCCACGAGGCCAAGTGAATTTTTGTAGTAAGGAGTCTTAAGCATCAACCCTCTATTTTAGCACTCTGGAAATCTGTTTCAGCGCTTCGAGACTTTATTTTAGCGCTTTCATAAAATAGTGCTTTCAAGCACTTTTTTAGCACTTACGATCACTATTTTAGCGCTTCCATCAAATAGCGCTTCCAAGTATTGTTTCAGCACTTCCAAGCACTATTATAGTGCTTCCATCAAATAGGGCTTCCGAGCATTGTTTCAGCACTTCTCAGAAATAGCACTTCCATCACCTGTTTTAGTGCCCCTGAACTATGTTTTAGCGCTTTCAAAAACAGAGAATTCCAAATCATATCAGTGAGTTTTTCTATCATTTACACACGGATTTTTATCAAAAAAGAAGTATCTTTTGTCAGAATCACTATCTAGAAACCAAAATCAGATAGGTTTATACAAGTTTCCTATCTTTTCAACTAAAACGCAGATCTTACAAATCATAAAGTGTCAAATCCAAACACAATCTCGATTATTACACTAAAGTTTCATCATCAGGATATTATCGTCCCATCATCACAAAACAAGGCATAGTAATCAAATTTTTAACCTAGTCTTATAAATAAGATATATCATCTTATTCGACTTTGTTAAAAATTCACTTGACATTTTTCAACATAGAAGATCAAAGTTTGGAAGAAAGAACAAAACACTCGTATGCCAATCTTCACAAGGTCACAAAAACAGAGGCTCTTAGAAAAGGAACTTGAAACATCAAATACAATGGCAAAAGAAAATCCCTAGAATAGTCTACATCAAATTTAAAAAAATGAAATAACTCCAGAAAACATACAAACAGCCCAATAGGATCCGAAATTCCATAAATTCATCGAAAAGATCTTGGAACAGGACATGGAGAAATACCTCTTAATGTTGGCTGAATCAAGTGCTAACCTTCCCAAATACTTTGATGTAAATCACCTAAGAGAAGCACCTACAGCAAGCAAAACCGAAATACCACAACCCACACAAGGTATAGATCCAGTTGCTGCCTTAACATCCCAAATGAAAATCATACAACAAAAAAAACAAGACATGACAAAAGGGAACACCAAAAGGTATGCAGTACAAGACATTTTTCCTTATCCTTTTGACTCAATAGTCGACATGATATCTTTTCCTCGACACTGTGAATTCCCCAAGTATGAAAAATACAATGGAAGAAAAGATCTGATCGATCATATCCATGAATTAAAAACCATGAGCCTAGAGTTTTCTCAAGAGGAAAATTACCTAATGAGATTATTCCCAAGAAGCTTGGGAGGTTCATGTATGGAATGGTTTTCAAAATTACAACCAGGAATAAGGAATTTTGAGGAACTTTTCAATAGGTTCATCTCCGAGTATTCTTTTAACATCTAACACGATGTCACAATAAAGGATCTTTATAACATGAAACAAAACAAAGGGGAGACATTCTTGTCCTTTTTTCAAAGATGGCAATGACTATTTGCTAGATATCCTCGATCCATTCCTAAGGAAGAGAAAATGGAGTTGTTCGTTGACAACTTGACGGAGGAGATGAGTTATAGACTTGAATTGCAATGCCCTCCTAAGTTTGAAAAGGTGATATAAAATGGCCTTAAGATTGAAGAAGCGCTACTCAAAAGAGGGGTTATTAAACATTTCAAATACAAATCAAATAACACAAAATCCTCAAATCAATACCCCAATAGTGATAAACCAAAATTTTGGCAACATAACTGAAATACGAGTACCAATGAAATGGCAAGTGATTTACAAAATGCTAAATGAGTCTTCAATTTGATAGCATCTACTTCAAAAACAAATCAAAACAATGATCAAATCGTCAAGTCAAATGTCATTCAAAACAATGAAATCACAAAACCACAACCATACCAAAAGTCATCAAACCGGTATGGGTTCACACCTTTAGGCCAAACATTGGAATCAACGATGAAAGCACTAGTCACCAGTGGTCTTATCACTACACGGGAAGCAAGATTCTGGGATCCAAAGGTCAAACCACCATGGTGGAATGACGTAGATTACTGCAAATTCCACAATAATAAAGGCCAGAAAACTAATGATTGCCTGGAGTTAAAACATGCAGTTCAAGATCTGATTGACAATAACATGATATATGTAGAGGGAGCTCAAAACAATAATGATCATTCAACCTTCAAGGACCCTTTACCAAACTATGACAAAGGACCATCATCTTCTACAAACAACAAAGGTAAAAATATCAATCATGTCTATGGTAAAATGATCCTTTGTCTTACCGAAGTAGAGAGTGATCATACCGTTGGTCATAACATGGAAAAACATGAAACCAACAACACTACCCCTTTGGATTTTCTCCCAAGCATACAAGTCTCTAAAAATCAAATAAATGATTTAAAAATTAGAGAACGACAGGACTATCAACCAACAAATGTAATGACTAGGGGGCAATCCAAGGTAGTCTTAAAAGGAGTTGGGCCTAAAAAATCATATGCACCTCCATCTCATTACAAAATTTTTGATCAGCTTTGAAACATTCCAATGCATATATCAATTCTATAACTCCTCAAACTATCTCCATCACACAAGGAGGTTATTGTGTTACCCATTCAAGTTGGACCAATGATGAAACACACAACATGCCAAGTATTGGAAAAAGATTTAACTTACAACATACTCATAGGACGCCCATGGATCCATGAAATGCAGGCAGTGCCTTCAACATATCACCAATGCTTAAAGTTTCCAGTAAATGGATAGGAGGTGACTATATCTACTGATTATAATCATCCTCAACATTGTGACACACTTAGAATCTCTCAAGATACCTTTGTGCTTCACAATAGGGAGTCATCTAGTTCAAAGTCATCAAATGAGGAAAAATGTCCAAATATCACCACCAAGTGGGTAGAGAATAAGGATAAAGAAAAATATATAACTATTGTTGATACTCAATTATCAGATAATCCAGATCCCCAAACTTCTTTATCACAGGAATTTCAAGAGTAGGTCCAGCTGATAGACAGGGGGATGGGGCAATATTCTATGGAGCAATCGCTTAATCTTTCACTGTTAATGCCATCTCCAAAGACATATGGCCAACCATCAATGGTCAAACATCAAACATCACTACCTATCATAGTTCTAGAAGAAAGGTTTGTAAAATCGAGTACCATAGAGGATGAATCAGACAATAAAGCAATCCTTGATTGGTTATACAAAAATGAGGAACCATCGACATCAAATATTGATATCAAGAAAATCAATATCAATATACAAAAATATGGAAAACCTATTTAGCCCCTTACTCTTCATTCAAAAAAGAAGATAGGACTGGGATACTTTGAGGAACAAAAACAAGAAATGACAAAGAAAGTTGTTGAAAGAATCCTTCAGGTTAGAGATAGCTCTAAATTGGATTCAAATGAATATGAGTGGGATCTATGTTCCGATATATCTTACACCAATATTAAAATTGATATAATACAACAATATGCACCTATGCATGAGGAGGGAGAAAACTCTGGGTCTAGACCATTCATATCAAGATCACTAAATATCCATGACTCAAGTGGGGATGAATAGAGATCAAGTGAACTAGACGATCTTGAAGAGGTTACCATCATTGATCTCGATATCCCTAATAATAACTATGACAAAATTTCTGTCCTAACCCTTAACCCCATCAACCTAATTCAATCCAATGTCTTCATTCATTTAATCCATCCCGAACTAATTGACTAGGAACCTTTCGAACCTATGAATGCACCCATATTTGCAAACGATGATGCCATCGTAAATTTCCTATGTCATGACGAACCTGGTACGAGTTCTATCCTTAATAATTATAACAACACAACTTGGTAGGAGGGTGTCAAATATTCCAGTTGCAAAAGTAAAAATAGGGAAAATAGATCTAATGGTGAAAACCATTCTATGGTAGCATTAGATCTTGAAAAAGAAAAAATAAAGAATGCATCTAATAGTGAAACCAAAAGATGGGAGATTTGAAACTCTTTCAGAAAATTATCATGAACGATCATCAGTTCTGGTAGAACCAACACAATGTGTAAACATCGACACTGGTGAAAAAGAAAAATTCCTACATCTAGTAGAATCCATGATAGATCAAGAGAGACTAGAATTTATCAAAATCTTTAAGGAAAGAAGCATCAACTTTGCTTGGTCATATTCTGATATACCAGGCTTGGATCCAAATCTTCTAATGCATCATTTCTCTTTGCCTGCAGGAATCAAGCCTGTGAAGAAAAAATTGAGAAAAATTCATCCCCATATTGCAATAATGGTAAAGACTAAGTTAAGGAAATTGTTAGATGTTGGATTCATAAGTTCTATTGACTACACCGAGTGGATATCAAACATTGTACCTATCTTGAAGCTGGACAATAGCATCAGGATATGTAAAGATTTCAGGGACTTGAATAAAGCATGCCCAAAGGATGATTTCCCATTGCAAAATATAGATATCATTGTGGACTTAATGACAGGCCATGCCATGTTATCAATCATGGATGGTTTCTCCAGATACAATCAAATTAAAATAGCTCCAGAAGATAAAGAGAGGACTACATTTAAATTTCCATGGGGAACCTTTTGTTGGAATGTCATGCCTTTTGGTCTAAAAACGCAAGAGCAACCTATCAAAGAGAGATGACAACAATCTTTCATGATATGATGCAAACCTTCATGCAGGATTATGTGGATGATATCCTAGTAAAATATTGTACTAGGGAAGGACATCTACATATCCTGAGAAAAATATTCACATGGCTAGATAAATTCAATTTCAGGCTAAACCCCAAGAAGTGTGTCTTTGGGGTCACATCAGCGAAACGGTTGGGATACATTGTCTCAGAAAAGGGCATTGAGGTAGATTCAATGAAAGTTAAGGAACTAATGGAGATGCAGCCTCCTAGAAATATCAATCAACTCAGATCACTACAGGGAAGGCTCCAATCAATCAGGAGATGTATCTCCTAGCTAGCAGACAAAAGTCATCCATTCAATCATATGTTGCATAAAAATGTAGTTTTCAAATGGGATAATGGGTGTGAGACAATGTTCAATCAAATAAAACAATATCTGATGTCACCACCTATTCTCATGCCACCAATGGAAGGAAGACCTCTGATACTGTACATTGCATCAACATATATCTCTTTAGGAGCATTATTAGCACAAGAAGATTATGAAGGAAAGGAACATGCCATCTACTATATCAACATAAAATTAAATGGCTATGAAATAAACTACACTTTCATAGAGAAATGTTGCTTTGCAGTGGTGCTTTCTACTCAACAGCTAAGACTTTATATGCTAACTCATATAATTAGGCTAATAGCGAAGATCGACCCCTTAAAATATCTACTCAGTAAATTTGCCTTCACAGGTAGACTAGCCAAGTGGTTCATGATATTAAGTGAGTTTGAGATTCAATATGTGGAGAGAAAAGCCATCAAGGGTCAATCAATTGTCGAACAATTGGCTGAGGCTCCTTTACCAAATGATCAACCTATGACAATGGAGTTTCAAGATGCGGGCATTGTGACAGTGATGCCACAACAATGGATATTGTATTTTGATGGATCATACACACAAAAAGGATCTGGAGCAAGGATTTTGTTCATCACTCCCCAAGGACACACAATCCTAAAATCATATAGATTGATGTTTCAATGCACAAATAATGTGGTAGAATATGAAGCATTAATCATTGGGGTCAAAATAGAAATTGAATGGAAGATCACAAACTTACAGGTATATGGGGACTCTCAACTAGTCATTTCTCAAGTAAATGACGAGTATTAGACGAAGGATGAAAATTTGATGCCTTATAAATAGAAAATAGATGATCTAAAATAGTTTTTTGTCAATATCAAATTTGATCAAATTCCAAGGGTGGAGAACAAAGTTGCGGATGTTATGGCCACAATTGGTTCACTCTTACAATTTCCAGAGAAACATGGTTGTTATGAGTTTATGGTAGAATAAGTATCATGTCCCTCTTACAATAGTTTGGAATCCAATACCATATGCCATTTAGAGACCATTGAAACCTCCATCTATGAGAAAACATATGCTTACCTAAAGGAAAATATCCTCCCTCTCGATCTTTCTAGGAACCAAAAACACAGTTTCTTCCGCCAATCCACCCGACATATTTTAATCGCTGAAATCCTTTATCGTCGAGGTCGTAATGGTACCTTACTCTGATGTTTAGAACATGACAAATATGATATGGCCTTACATGAGGTTCATGAGGGTTTTTTTGGCACTCATTCGAGTGGTATAACTCTAGTGAAGAAACTCTTGCATATGGGATATGATTGGCCATACATGGAGAAATAATCTTATCAGTTTGTAAAAAAATGTCAAAAGTGTCAAATTCACAATAATCTAATTCACACACCAGTTCAAGAACTACATCCATTCACATCAACATGGCCCTTTTGTCAATGGGGACTAAATCTGGTAGGAAAGATAAATCCCTCTTCATCCAATGGACACAAGTTCATAATCATAGCTACAATATATTTTACAAAATGGATAGAAGTAGTTCCTCTTACAATGATCATTGGGAAACATATCTCCTCATTCATCTTGAATTACATAATTTTTCAGTATGGCATACCTCAATCTATTATCACTGATAATGGATGACCATTCAAGAACCAAGATGTCCAAGAATTGTGTGAGAAGTTTCATATCCAACATCATTTCTCAACACGTACTATCCTCAAGGAAATGGCTAAACAAAAGCCTCTAACAAAACAATTCTAAAAATACTCAAGAAGATGGTTAACGATGTTGGACATGATTGGCATGTTCAACTTAATATTGCATTGTGGGCCTACAAATCTAGTATCAGAGCACCGGTAGGAGCTACACCACATCCATTAGTATATGGATCAGAGGCCATAGTACCCATTGCAGTAGAGATTCCATCACTCTGTGTATCACTAAGAGGAATCATTTCGGATGAGAATTATAGGGTATCCAGACTTCAAGAACTAGAATTGTTGGATGAGCATCGTCCACAAGCTGTCAACCATCTCACGTCATATCAACAGAGAATATCAAGGAGTTACAATCATAGGGTAAAATCTAGAGTATTTCAGGTTGTCGATTTGGTTCTAAAAGAGAACCCTAGAAATCAACAGGACACGAAAAAGAAAGGTAAATTTGAGCCTAACTGACTAGGTCCTTTTGTCATCATATCATTGTACAAATCAGGGGCCTATCAATTATCAACAGTATCCATCTCAGAAAGTTCTATACCTAAATTTCCTAGTGCATGCGTCAAACTTTTGGAAAAGGGTTTCCTTGATGAAAACCTGGCAAACAGGCGTCTTGGCAACAAAAAATACAAAAAACAAAATAAAAAAAAAACAAAAAAAAGAAGAAAAATGAGAAAAAGAAAAATATAGAAAACAAAGAGTGTAATCAAAACATATGGTGAAAACCTAGAAACAGGCATCGTATGTGATTCTAAACCAGCTTTCTCATCTATTTTGATACATATCAGGATCATTAGTCTGGCAGTCATTACCATTTCATATCATATCATTAGTCTTTCCATCATTTGCAACCAGTATCAAATCATTTCACATGGCCATGTCTTACTCTAGCTTGGGGACAACATCTGGATATCACTAGGGGTAACAAAAACATTGGATTTGCCAAATGGGTAAAAAAAAGTATGACAAGTACAAAAAAGCAGTTATCAAAGCGCAAGCATCAATCACCATTGAAAAGACATCAAACATCCATATCATATCATAAAATCCAAAAAACATGTCAAAAAGTCAATCTAGAAAAGAAAAAACCAAAAAACATGAGTCTATGTCAGTCAAAATACATGGTCTATGCATGTGTAATGTAGGCAAGGCTAATATTTGATCAGCCCCTAAGACCCCTAGGATAGGTTAGTAGGTTAGGTGTTTGGTCAAAAATCTCAGAAAATCACAAAAACATCACAAAATCAGGATGAATGATCTAATCTGAATAATGATTGAAACACTCAAAGTAAAAGGTGGATAAATTGTATTTTTGATTGATATTATCATTTCTTTGGAGTAACTCAATGATGTAAATGAACTAGAGAAACAAGGAAGAAGAATGATGTTTTTATTGTTTGTTGTCTATAAGTTAATCATATAAATGTGGGAATTGTCGAGGGATGTGCTATGCAAATGTATCACCAATGACATTCATAATTCACACATTGAAATGATTAATCACTGCCTATTTATGCAATGAATTCTTAGGTCATCTCGGTTCAATTATACCTAGATTCTTGTGTTTGATTGCAATATCAAAAATCATGAAAGTAGTACTCAGGTCTTCATTGGTCTAATATATACCATTAATGCTTGTACTCACTTTCAACATCCTAAAAATCTCTATGATGATACCAAGCACAAATTACTGTTAAAATGACAATGGTTTGCATATAGTTTCATGATAAAATTAGACTGCATTCATAATAAATCCTACATCTTCAGAGTGATTGATGCATAAAGGATTCCAATTAATGATTATATTTTCTACAAATATGATTGAGTATACTTGACATTAAACAAAAAATCAATAAAAACATATAGGAGCATCATCTCATCATTGTAAGCTTTTATCATCTCATCATTCATGCATTTAAAATCAAATAGTTGTATATTTATTATACCATATTTTCCACATCATATCATAAATAAATACATCATATTCATTCCACCATATCATTCATTACATTATCATCCATCACAAACCATCATTTAAATAAATACATCATGTTCATTGCATCATATCATTCATTACATTATTATCATATAAATTTGATCAATTTTTAACCCATACATCATTTTTCATCCATGACTTATATCACAAAATTTACACCATCCATCCATTATCATCCATCACAAATTATCATTTTTTTATCAACATCACATTTAAAATAAAAAGAATTTACCATCCATCCATACATTTCATCACATTAAAATAAATACAAGTCATTTCATTAATATCCACATAACATACATCATAGGTCATCATTTATAACATCATGCATCCATACATCATAGATCATCATTTAGAAAATCATATATCCATACATCATAGATCATCATTTAGAACATCATAACATCCATATATCATATATTCATACATAAGTGTCATTTTTATCATCATCACATAAAATAAAATCATTCATCATAGAATCATCACATACTACATCATCACATAATAAATGCATCCATCATAGAATAATAAACTATCATAGATCAATAGTAATCAACTGCATATAATATATATCATCAATGTCAAGTATACAATGAAGTCTGAAATAAGAAAAGATACATCATCAAAAATGAGCTGACTCGAAGTGTACAAAATGGCATCTATGATCTACTGCTACCAGAATGAGTAGGCATAACAGGACCAGTACCACCACCACCCTTGAAAGGACCAAGATCTCAGGGATTTCTCTATGGAGGTTGTGTCACACCCTCATTGACTATCCGGGTACATTTCCAACCAGATCTCGAGGGGGCATAGCTAACTCTATGATCAATAGGCACTGCATCATGATATTGGCCCCTATAAAAATCTACCTCTCGTCCAGTGCACATAACCTCCCTCATATAGTCGGCAACAGAGGTACCATCAGCTACTCTTTGTAGTGTCTCAACAGTCTCATGTGCCCTCTCAGAAATTTGTCTAGCACTATCCCTGTCGGCTATCAAAGTATCAACCTGAGTCTGAATAGCTACCAACTATCCTTGTACCTATGCCAATGTCTGTGCATGAGCCTGTGCCTAACTCTGCATCTGAGTCTTCGTTTGTACAAGAAAAACCTGTGCCTACACCAACTATCCTTGTAGAGTCTGTACCTATGTTTGCAAACTAGTAATTTGTCTCTGATGGTCAACTGAAGGCACTTCCACTACTTGCCTCTTGTGAGGTCGGCTCGATGATGGACCGACATTGCCTGGCCCAACTCCTCTGCCACCTCCACCACCACCATCCTCGTCATCACTACTACTGTCATCACTGATGCTCTCAGTACTACTACTCGAGTGAGTATCATCCCCATTATCCTCCTCACCCTCAACAACATCCTTCTCCATAGGTAAAGGTGTTGGCTCATCGGGAATGGTAATCCGAGGATGTGGATGAAAATCCAAAAATACTGCATACTCTCTTGTAACCGCTACCTTTGCAATATCTCTGCGCATATCCCAAGTTGATGGCTGCGGAGTCCTATATCCCTCTACTAGTGTCTCATAAGACAAGTATGGACCCCAATCTGCTACATCACTCTGGCACTAGGCATAATGAGAAACCCCATGAGGCATACACTATATAATACCATATTGCCTATAAACCTGCCGCAAAAAAAATCTCTCAAGGACAAAAGGGGTCCTACCGATCAAATACATGGAGTCACATAAGTACCTGAGCATTGCATCATTCTCATCCCACTACTCATAGTCTAGATAAGGCCGCCACATGACACTCTCCATGTCATCCAAAACCCATCTCCAATGCTATAACTTACCCTTCCGAGCATGGGTATGTCTACCTTTGTATCGAAAAACATAGGATCTATCTGCGGGTCTGTCAAGAACCGGAAATGGTCGTGCTATGGAAAAATGCTCCCATGCCCACACCTATAAAAGAGTCACCCCTATTGATAGGTTGTTCCCTCCCAGGTACACTACTGAATGTAAATCATGATAGAGGTGGGCTAGCATACACATCCCCCATGTATATCTAGTCCCATGCACAACCATGCTCTCCAAAATATGGCTCCAACCCACAGATAATCCATTTGACCTACAATCAAGGCAAAGGAAACCTCCAATGAATCCAACTAAAATTGCTGGTAATGAAGCATAGGCATTAGCCATCACCCACCATTGGACACTCGGTCCTACAATATGTTGATCTTGGAAAACTCTACGAAGTGCATCTCTCCCACCAGCCTCATGTGAATCATAGACAATGATCTCTCCCATAAATGATATCCATAATATCCGCAACACATCCTTGGGTGTGACTGTCATCTCACCAATGGGTAGATGGAAGGTGTTATGGTCACTGTGCCACCGCTTGGCCAAAGTAGTAAGGAGACCCCAATTAATCCTAATCTGGGGCATATCAAGAAGACTGGACAAACCACATTGAGCTATGATCTAAATCTCATCAAGAGTCAGATGAGGAATCAAATTTGTAGTCTAGGGAAACCACTCTCACATCTGGAGATTACCCGATCCTCCTATCACCATAAAATTTTTAAAATCAATGCACTATGTCAAAAATCAAAATTCATTCTACTATCAGATCTAATCAAACTTGGGTATGAATTTTTGATCAAAATTCATGAAGATCATCACAAAAATTATCTAACCTCACCTATCATGAGGTTCATCACAAAAATTATCTAACCTCACCTATCATGAGGTTCATCACAAAAATTATCTAATCTCACCTATCATGAGGTTTATCAGATATGAAATCATTCTTCACCTATCATGAGGATCATCACAAATAGGGTTATTTCCTACCTATCATGAGAGTAAGTCTTATTAATCATCAGAATCAGTCATTAGGGAATTCAGATAATCAAATCATACCAAACCGAACAATGGACATGATCGAAATTGATGAAATCAAGGTTAACTGTGTCAAAATTTGCAAGTCTGACATGAATGCACTAAAACAGGCATCCAAAGCATTAAAAATCAAAGGCACTACTTCATCATTCAGATGCGCTAAAATAGGCATCCAAAGCGCTACAAAATTAGAAGTGTTATTTCAGCACTTCGATGCACTAAAACAGGCATCTGAAGCGGTACTTTACTCAAAGCACTATTTTAGCACTTCGATGTGCTAAAATAGTCCATCAAAGCACCACTTTAATCAAAGTGTTATAATAGATCATAGATGCACCAATTTATTCCATTAAAGCACTAGAAATTTCTAGGCGCTAAGATCCAGCGTCGAAGCACTAAATCTTACTATCTAAGCGCTAAATCCTAGAAGCGCTAAACTTTCATACGAAAGCACTAGAGAAATTAAAGAAAGTGCTAATTCCTCAAAGCACTACAATAGTTGACAAAAGTGCTACACCAGAGTGTAAAGTGCTACAGTGCGACATTGATGCGCTAAACTATGAAAAACACGCTAAGTTACACACTTTTTGAGTTGATTTGTTTGCGGGTAGTGGACCTATTTATACTTTCTAAGTTACACATCTTTAATGGAAAATTTTGAGGTGCGCCAAAGTGCTAGAGTGGGCATGCAAAATTTGTGGCACGAGGAAGAACAACGTGCTCATATTGCTCCTGAAGTGAGTGCCCGAGGTATGGGAAAGCGGTCTAGGTGCTACAATTCTCCTGTTGTGATCTCTTTGAGATCTGGCTGTGATGGGTCTAAGACTAACTCAGAATGTCATTATTTCCTCATGGCCATGACTGAGCTCATGGGTGTTGATGAAGAGGTCCTTTCAGTTTCACAAATAACTGCAATGGCACCGTGTCAGCTTGTTCAGGTTAGTGCTGATGGGGATAGAAAAAAGAAAGTGGTTCCACCTCAAACTGAAGTGAATACCAGAAGTGGTCACCTATACTGAGGCTGTGTGTTGACTAAATGATTGTTGGTGCTGGTGTGTGTTGCTCATGGGTGGTGTTGTTCTGGTGGTTCATTTTGTGGATGTGGACGTGCGCATGAGTGGCACGCTTTTTTATTTTTTCTCTGGCTGGTTACTGGGTGTAACCATTTTTTTTATTCCTCGGATCGTATACTATTTTTTCTAATGATGAGGAATATATTTTGGAATTTGAATTCAAATTTCATTTCATTGGAATGAAATTAATTTTGAAATTATCAATGGAGCCCGATGCTTGTTGCTCTCCTATTCTATAAAGGATATTTCATGGCTCATTGTTATGGGTCATATTTTTGTATCCTAGTCCTTAGGATATGTACAATTCATTTTACTGTAGGTTTTTTGAAGATATTATTTAGGAAATCATTTGAGGTCAGCATTAGTATGAAATAGGTATTCTATTCTTTTATAATTACTAATATTGAAACAAATCTATAAAAATTGGTTAAGACAATTGCTCTCCTATTTATATGTCATGAATTGTAAATGAGTTCGCCAATGGTTTATTCTTTCAACTTCAATGGTATATTTGAATGTGTACTTCATTTTCCTACTTTAGCTTCATGAGTTAATCAAATTGCTTAGAAATGAACTACAGGTTTGTGATGTTATGCTCAAGATTCACTAAGGAGTATTGTTTTAATAAATTGAAAATTCTCATGATGTGAAGCATCGTAAGTAAACATTCATAATATCTGAGTTACATTTTATATGAATCCTACCCAATGGATGAGGCACTCATAATTTTTGCAAGATTATTTTAAGAGGTGCAAAAATGTGGTTCTAAGTAGGGTGGTTCAAGATTTAAACAATCTAGAATATCAAACCTTATCTCTTCGGAGATGCAAATCTTATGTTAAGTTTCAAGTCTCGTTGCTTTAAGATAATTTTTATTATTCTTTGGTTTTCCACAACCAAGGTAACTACTATCTAATTTCATTGAGAGGGACTGTATCTATGGGAAGAAGTGTTCTTACCAAATCATAAAACATTCTTATGAACACACTTAGGAAAACCCTCCTTAGTTTCACAGAGCCAAAAGTGTAGGAGATCTCAGTCTTTGACAAAATCGCGTTAGTTCGCCACTAACTTTGTTAGTTCTTGAATATAGAGGTTGGTTACCTCTTAGGGAATTACAAAGCCTTAGTTGGGTTGGAAAAATAAAACACCAATAGGAAGAATGGGAGAAAAATCATATAAGAGATTATCTTCTAAGGGGGAGAAACAAAAAAATGTATTCAGAGCTAGTATGTTGTCTTTGATGGTTTTGCAAATCATGTGTTTCCATTAATGACAAAGGGGGGGATTGTTGCAAGAATGGAAAGATTGAAGGTGTTTTCATTGATTTCAACTGGTCAACTGGCTATCAACTAGTTGATGTTGGTTGTAAATGTCGAGGATATTGAGAAATTTGTAATAATGATATGTTGAAGGTGTTCAGTGGTTGCTCTGAGTTTTGGTCTAGATTTTCTCCTATGGTTGTGTGGTTTAGACATGTTCATGGTTGTTAGTAGATTCTATATCCATATTTTTGGTTGTTGATTTGTTGTACAGTGCAAGTTGTGTTCACCAGTTGTGGACTATGGTTTTATATATTTTTGTTTGAGGTCTACGAGAAATTTTGTTGGTCTAAATTTATCTTTGATGAAGTATTATGACTTGAAGTTCTAGATTAGTGTTTATTTGATTCCGTTGAAGATAGTTTCAACATTTGGAAGATTCGTGCTTAATGGTTCTATGTTTTTTACATTCATTTGGCTAACCTTGTGTGAAATACTACTTCTAAGGTTGATGAAGCATGTTGGATATTTTTGGGTCCCTTGAAGTGTGTGTTTGGGTCACCATCATTCTAATTCCAACCTATGGTGTTTTCACACTAACCTAATTTAAAATTGAATTTGGATGGCCGACTTTGGATATGTTTCAAAGTTGAAGATGGTATAAATGAAAGATGAGTTAATGGTGAAGAATGATACAAGAGTGAATAAGAAGAAGACTAATAAGAGAAAATACAAAGTATATTTTAGTGTGACATTGATTTTATTCAATGAATGTCTGTGATGGAAATGTGGAAAATTATTGCAAAGCCTAATGCTGAGTTTCTAGATGCAGTGAGCAGAAGGTGAACTTTATCATTCATGCATGTCTACAGGTGATTGTGGTAGAATCCTTTTTTTACACTAGTATTGTAGTCTCTTTGCAACAAGTCTTCTTTTTCTTCTTTGTATCATTGTGGTAGTGAGTCCTCTGGGTTGTTAGCTTTGTCGGATAGTGAGTCCTTGTTTTGGCAATGAGCCTTATTCTAGGTAGTGAGCCTTCTTATAATCAGTTTTGATATTCTATATAGTGTGAGTTAATCCTCACTATGGTTTTTCCCTTATTGATTTTACCACGTAAATCTAGTGTTATTGTGTCTATGTCTTCGATTTAAGTTTTTGCATTGGCATTTGATGATTATTCATTTAAGTAGTATTAAGAATTAGTTCTAATAATTGAATTTAAGGTTTATTTATGTGACAACTGATTCAACCCCCTCTCAATTGTCATATTCAACATTGATTAGTGTCTTTGTGAGATCTCAAGGTAGATAGAGAATGCAATAATATAAAAAGGGAAAGGAGGAAAGGTTTGTGACATTGAATGAGAAGAACCCAAAAAAAACTGAGATCTTTATCAAGGTTAACATTTAGGTGCAAAATGAAGAAGTGTAGGGTAGAGTATTGTGTTGCAATAACTATAACAAAGAATTGAGTAGTTGTAAATAGGGTTGCAAAATTGAACTATGTTCTTTGGAACAAATTGTAATATCTTGATTGTAAATATAATTAGTGCATGCCATTAGATAACTGGGTAGGTACTCAGTGTAGGAATTTAGTTCTTCCTTGGAGTGGTTTCTCCTAAAACTAGGGGATTGGTGTCTCCTTAGGGTCGGTTCCATTAAACTTTGAAATAAAAAGTTATTTTTTGTGAGGCTATATTCGGACAGTATTTCCTACAAGCTATTCCCACCGTGGTTTTTCCCATCTTGGGTTTTCCATGTATAACTTGTCTTATCTACAATTGTGTGTATGAATGTTTACCTCTCTATGTGTTTAGCTTTTAATCTACACTAAAAGAGCTAAAAGGAATTAATCTTCTTGAAGTATTAAAGGGCTAAATTTTTACTGATCTACTAATTCATCCCCTCTCTCAATAGATTTTTTTTTCCAACGATTGGTATCGGAGCATTGGTTCCATAGGAGAAGATTAATCAACTTAGGTAGATCCTAGACATGTGAACTCAATGGAAAATCAAAAAGGTTTTTCTACAAATAAGACACCTTGGTTTGATGGATCAAATTATTCTTTTTGGAGTATTATGATGGAGAAATATTTTGGATCTTTACAGTTTGATGTTTTGATGTCTATTAAGAATGGATATACACCTCCGACTACTACTCCTACTGTGAACCCCTAAACCTACAAGTGAACAAAGACAAAAAAAATGGTTAGATGTTAGATCAAAATGCATTCAAATATGAAGGATTCCCCATAAAATCCATCTATTCGAGATAAAATTAGGAAAATAACAAAACTTAAATAATAATGAAAGCAATTCATAATTAAGCTAATAGCATGATGATCTTATGGGGGAATTGGTTCCAATGAAGTGTTGCAATTGGCCCTTTCCCAATTCCTAAGTAGCAATGATATGTGAATCTAGAAATGGTCAAATCTCCAAAGAGATTTGAGCATAACCTTGGTATCAAATGTGACAAAATGATGAATGCTTGGATATGATGAGAAAAATTAGTTCTCAATTGGAGAGAGTAACTTTGCATATGAATTGTGGATGAAGATTGAGAAGAGAGGTCTCCAATTTATAAAACTCTATTTGGAAGAAGTAAGCAAGATTGAGCAATGTGGGACAAACGATAATCCAATGGCATTGTGCCACTTTTCCACATGTGATTGGATGAGGAATGAGCACATTTTGGCCAATGTGCATGATAAATGCATAAATTTGAATTTTGAAATGGTGAGTTGACTTGTTGAAGAGAGAAGAGAAATGAAGTTAATGTCACTTGGCTCAATGCACAAGGACATGTAAGAGGCATTGAATGCCTTGTTGGAAGGACCAAGCCCACTTGGCCTTTTTGAATTCAAATGAGGGAATATTCCCTTTTGATGCTTTGTGAGGGAAAATAGAGAATTAAATAAATCAAAGTATTTGATTTATTGTGCAACTTGCATTCTAGAACATTTTAGTGATAGAAATTAACTTAATCAAATATTTGATTAATTTAATGAAGGATTAGGTGATGTGACAATTTAGGCTTAAGTTTATAAATTAATTTAAGTCAATAATTGAGAGGAAATGGTTTATCAAATAAATGATTTGATTTATTTAATCAAGAAGGAATATGTTAGATTAAATCAAATAAGGTTTAATTTATTTAATTTAATAGGAGGACTTTAGAGATTTTAATTAAATAAAATGATTTATTTAATTAAATCGGGATGCAATGGTTAATTAAATTAATTGATTAATTTAATCATTGAAAGAGGAAGACTTAATCCAATAAATAATGATTTATTAAATTAAGAGATAGAATGTGATGAAATGCTGAGAATGTGATTTAAGAGGAAGCATCTGTTAGTAATCGGGATCAGGTGTGCCAAAATGAGCTTGTACATTTTCCATGTCTACACCTACTAATGCTACAAAAAAGAAAGACTATGAGAATAATGCAAAGGAAACACATGCCATTCTCTGTGGTTTATCTAGTTTAGTATTTGTCAAAGTTATGCATTTTCAAAATGCACATGATGTCTAGCAAAAGTTAAAAATCATTTATGAATTATATGATATAAGGTACAACTTGCAAAATTGTAAATTCTTAGAGCCAAGTTTGAAGGTTTGAAGATGATTGAAGAAGAAAAAATTGAAGATTATCTTCTCAAATTTGATGAGATTGTGAACTCTATTACAGGGTTTGGAGAATAAGTAAATGATTCAATCATTGTGTAAAAAGCATTAAGGTCCATGCATTCTAGGTATGACCCCAAAATATCTATAGTAGAGGAAGCAAAATAAATTAGCAAACTCACTCTTGATTAATTGCATGGAAAATTCATAGCATATGAAGTGAGGATGGGAAATGCAGAATCATCCAAAAGAGAAGTTGCATTCAAGGCTATTAAAAAGGAGAAGGATGACCTGTATCCAATAAATACAAGGAAGAAGCAAACTTCATCAAAATATTAGGGAGAGGCTCTAGAAAACGTAGAGGTAAGTTACCCTTCAAATGCTTTGACTGTGGTAAACTAGGTCATTTTTCTGCTAAATACCCTTACAATGAGAAGCATAACTCTAAACAAGAATTATATGGTAAAATTAAGAAAACCTACTTCCCTAAGAGAATGGATTTTAAGAATAAGAAGAAGATTCTATACATTCAAGAGGATAGTGATGTATCTAATGTCAGTGATAGTTTAGAACATGAACTAGATTGTGCTTTTGTGATGGAAGAAAATGAATTACTTTTCATGGAAAAAAAATATGAAGAATAGAAAGATGGAAATGTTGAATATATTGGATAAGAAGGTGAAGAAGAAGGATAAGTTAACCTAGAAGGAGAACTCATCTGTGCCCTAGATGCAATTGATGGCCTAAGAGAGGAGATTGAAAAACTAAAAAAGGAAAATAAACATCAGAAGAGGATTTCCCAAAAGGATACTGAAAAGCTAACCAAAAATATTGAAGAATCTAACTAGTTGGTGGTGAGCATGAAGCTACAAGTAGAGGAAGCCAAGATAATTGAAGAAGTATTAAAATCCAAGCTACAATTTGAAGTTGAAAAATGCATGCAGCTAGAGGCAGAAATAGTTGCCCTAAGAAAGGATTTAGAAAAGGTTGGAGAAAAAATAGGAAAAGGCCTAAAACTAAAGGGAGGCTCAGAGATTCTTGATGGACTATTAAGCACACAAAATCCTTCTAAAAAAGAAAATTTCAGTTTAGGTCTTGAGAAAGGAAAGAGTATTTTTCCTAAACTTCTGCAAAACTATATCTGAGATTTAGAGTACGAGAAAAGTTAGGTATAGATAGTGAGAAAGAGTGCAATGAGAATACATCTAGAGATGAGAAGAAACTAGTTGAGATTAAGAAATTTGAGGAAGAAAAGAATCCTACTATAGACAAGAAGAGAAACCAATCAAATCCTAATCATTATAAGAAGAGGAAAAAACATAAGAAGAACTAATGTTGAAGGATTCACATGGGTGAGTGATCTAAAGAAGCCAAGATAAACAAGACACCCTCATGCTACTTAAGGAAATGCTATGACCAGGTATTCCTCATACTTCTATGGTTACTATTATACTTGTAATCAGTTTGGTCATAGGGCTAAAGATTCCAAAGTCATTCCTAAAAGGACTGCAAAATTTGTAAGAAAAAAATCATTTGCTCCTTTAGTAGATATGAATGTAATGTGTTATAATTGTAAAAATTTCAATCATATAGCTAATAATTGTAGAACAAAATTTATAAGACCAAACATTCAAAATGAGAAAAAGAAAATCACATAATCTAGAATAAATAAAGAGCCTAAATCTCCCAATAATAAGGAAAATAAGGTGGAAAAGAGACCTAAGCAGGCATGGAAAGAAAAAGAGAATATTCCCACACAATCAATGATTGCACAAACAACACTTCATGCAAAGAAGAAAAAATTGTGGGTAATAGATAGTAGCTGCTCTAAGTATATGACGAGAGACAAGAGTAAGTTCATAAAAATCAAGAAATGCAAAGGAGGTTTAGTTATTTTGGGTGACAACACTACAATAAAGATTTATGAAAAAGGAATATTGAGCCTAGATGGTTAAAAATCCCACCAATGATGTCCTATATGTTGAGGGTTTGAAGCATAATCTGCTAAGTGTAATTTAGATACGTGGGCATGTGCAGGATCATCATGGAAAAAATAGGCCCTTAAGTGGCAATAAAATTTAGAAAAATCAGAGTTAGGCAACTTGATGTAAAAACTTGAATAAATTAACTATATTATTTCAAAAATATGTAAGAATATAATCTGTTACAAATTGAATGTAGTTTCTAAACTACTAGGTTGATTTTTATTTTTTAAAAATCTATTTGGTGAAAAATTGAAATTTCAATGTAGTAGTACTTGAATTTCAGGGAAGAAATAAGTAGGTGTTTGTCTGACCACCCTAACCAAAATAAAATGATAATATTTTTTTATAAGATTTTATATATAAGTAGAAGAATCATGTCTCGATGTGATGCATATTTTCTTGTAATTTTTTTCCAAGTAAATAATTAATTATGATTTTTTTATTACAACTTTTAAAAAATATAAAAACTTGTACGTCTGACCACTTTAACTTGGTCAAAACTTCATGAAATTCAGTTCTATTTTTTTTAATCTTATAGTATGTGAAGCATAGAATGTAACATATGTTTCAAATTCAAAAAAAGTGATACCATTTGAAAGCTATAAATTTTTTTCAATCAGCCTATCAATTAGGACTTTAGTCATAATTCAAATAGAAAATGAATAATAATTATTTATTAAATTCAAAGTAAAGAATAATTTATATTGGTGGAAAGCTAAGAATTTCCTTTAAAAAACCTTTTTGTTTCATCAATTTTGGGTAAAAAAAAAGTCGTCAACCACATGGGCCATCATATCACTTACATAACGCCACTTTTTGGCCCATCATGATCCTGCACATACCCATGTGTGACAATAGTTATAAGGTCATATTTCATTGAGAAGGATGCAAGATAAGGAAAAATAGAAAGACAATTGCACAAGTATAAGAACTGACAACAACCTTTATAATCGCTATCAAGTAAAAAGTTAGAGTTGGCTGATAGGTCAAGCTGATGAGAGTTGGTTGTGGCATAGGAGAATGGTGCATGTTAATTATGATAATATGGTGAAATTAATTTCAAGAGGTCTAGTAAGATACATGCCTAAGATAACTAAGCCTACAAATACCATTTGTAAAGAATTCCAATAAGGAAAAAAAAGGGTAACTTTCAAATAAAAGAATACTCAACTACAAAACCATTACAATTGGTTCATACTGATTTGTGCGGTCCTACAAGGAAAAGATGACTAAAATGTGAAAGATACTTCATGTTGCTAGTTTATGACTACTCCATAATGGCATGGGTAAACCTTTTAAATGATAAGTCTCAAGCATTTGAAATATTCAACATATTTAGAAAGATGGTTGAGAAGGAGAGTAGGAGAAGAATCAAATTAATAAGATTAGATAGAGGAGGATAATTTACATCAAGTGAATTCATTGCGTATTGTGAGAAACATAAAATTAAGAGGCAATACTATGCACCAAGAACTCCATAGCAGAATGGAGTATTTGAGACAAAGAAAAGGGTAGTTAAGGATATGGCTAGAACAATGTTGAATGAGGCCATGTTAGCAAATATATTTTGGAGAGAAGCAGTTCATAATGTAGTTTATATTTTGAATAAAGTTAAAATTAGAGTAAACAATGATAAAACACCCTATGAACTTAGGTATGGTAAGCCAACATCTGAGAAGTATTTCAAATTGTTTGGTAGAAAATGATACATCAAGAAAGAAGAAGAGAATTTGGGAAGCTTCAATTCAAGATGTGATGAAGGAATGTTTCTTGGATATTCCACCCAAATAAAATCTTACAAATGTTATAACAAACGACTATACAAGGTAGTAGAAAGAACCAATGTCAAGATTAATGAGGATATATAACATGTAATATCTAACTAGGATAATATTTAAGATGAATCAAATGGTGAAGAAGAATTTTTTGATGAAGAGCTAGAGGAAGAGGTTCAAAAAGTACCTACAAAGTATCTTCAAAAAGATCATCTTGTAGATCAAAATTATTGGCAATAAAAATGAAGGTGTTTAGAAAAGGGGAAGACTTGCAAAGAATAAGGAACAAGTAAATTTTTCCTTCTTGTCTTAGATTGAACCTAAGAGTTAGATGGAGGACAATAAGCATGAGAGCTAGATAAAGGCAATGAAAGAATAACTAAATCAGATTGAAAAATAAAAAACATGGGAATTGGTTCCTAGACCCTCAAGAAAAAATGTGATAGGCACTAAATGGGTGTTTGTAAACAAGATCAATGAAGATGGAGCTTTAGTAAGAAACAAAGCAAGTATGGTGTGCTAGGGATATGCACAAGTTGAAGGTATATACTTTGCATAACATTTCCACTTGTTGCAAGATTAGAAGCCATAAGAATGTTTCTTGTATTTTTAGTACATAATGGATTTCAAGTCTATCAAATGGATGTTAAGTCTACTTTCCTAAATGGAAACCTTGAAGAAGAATTCTACATAGAACAACCAAAATGGTTTTAGTTTTAAGAAGAAGAAGATTATGTTTGCAGATTGAGGAAAGCATTGTATGGTCTAAAACAAGCACCTAGGGTATGGTATTCTAGATTAGACCAACATCTACAACAACAAGTATTAAAAAAGGGATGTGCAGATAGCAATTTGTATTTCAAATCTAAAGGTGAGCATATGATTATAGTTGTTTTATATGTGGATGCATCATATTTGGAGGTAGCAATGATAAAATGTGCAAAGAATTTGATGTTCAAATGCAAGATGAATTTGAGTCATCAATGCTAGGAGAGAAATAATTTTTCCTTGGTTTACAGATATCACAAACTGATGATGGGATATTCATATCTCAAACTAAGTATCCTAAGGAAATTCTTAAGAAATTTGGATGGAAGATAGTGTTGTGCAGTTTTTCGTACACAAGCCCCACTAAAGGTGGGGACCCTCTTTTTTTTGCTTGGTCTGTTGGCCCCTTTTTGTGGCTTGCCCCCTCTTTGTGCTTATCTTTGAAATCTTGGGGTTTTTAGTCCTTGGTGCTTGCCTTGGTTATGGGGGTGTCTTTGTGTTGAGTTCTTTGAGGTTTTGGGGTCTTGCTTCTGTCTGCTTTGGGGTGGTCTTCTTTTGCCTTTCATTTTTTCCCTTGTTGTTTTTGCTTGGGTCTTAAGGGTTGGTTTTCTCCCTTAGCTTTCCCTTGTTTTCCTTGTTTTCTTTGTTCTTTCAGAGGCGGAACCGGGATGGAATTGAACTTCGAGCTGTCGCTAAGTTCTGAGTTATGTTTTTGTTCTTGTTCCAGCTCCACTTCCTGCTTTCTCGCTTTTCTCCATCGTGTTGTTTTTTCACCTAAGGGTTGCTTTCCCTTCCTTTTGTCAGAGGTGGGACCGGGATGGAATTGGATTCCAAAATTTTTGAAAGTTCATGGTCCAGTTTCCATGCCTGTTCTAGCTTCGCCTCCCTCCTTGTTTTTCATGTTGTTGCTTTGCCCATTTTTGTCCCTTTAGCTGTTTGTTATGCTTTCCCTTCGCTTGGCTCTAGTGAATTCGGGCGTGGAATGGAACAAAACTAGGAACTTTGGAAAAGTTCCTAGTTCTGGATCCGCCCCCGTCGGGTTGGCCTTTTCTTCATCGAGCTGGTTTTTCGATCGTTTGGCTCTGGCTCCTCCCCGCATGCATTTTTGTTTTTCCTCAATTTGTGTCCACCAGAGTCGGGCACAGAATGGAACCAGACTGGGAAATTTTATGTCCTGATTCCACTCCCCTCCGATCTCTTGCTCAGGTTTCGTCAGGTTGGGTGTTTGCCCATTCTATTCCTGTTTCCTCTTCTGGCTCCAGTTTCGTTGGTGTGTTATTTGCTTCAAGCTCTGCCGATGTGTTCCTTGTCTACCTCCCTCCCCATTTTTGGTTTCTGTCTTGGTTTTTCCCTTGCCAGTTTCGGGCTCTATGCTATTTTTGGGTAGTTCTGATCTGTTTCTCGATCCGGCTCCACCAATTTGTTTTTCAATCCCGCGCTATTGCTTGGCTCCAATCTCGTCTAGTCTACCTTGTGTTTCTGGTCACATCCTGGCTCTAGCTCCACTGCACTTTATGCTCGATTTCCTCTCCTGGTAAATTCCTTTTGGCTGGCTTATTTCTCGATGGTGTATTCATGATGGCTCTTTGTCTGTACATTGGTGTGAATGTGGGCGATGGTGGAGTGTGTGTGCTTCTTTCTTGGTGAGAGTTGTGTGATCCGAATACGCTCGACTATTGTTTGCATGATGGGATTCTGTGTTTGGTTCTATTCTTCGCTCTGGGAAGTTGGGGGATTCATGGCTGGTAGGTGGGACGTGATGGGCTCCTCCTAGTTGGGATCGATCTTGATCGTTCATTTGTGTCTCAAACCCGATTGGTGGCTAGTGTTCCTCCTTGTTTTCATGCGTGATGCTAATCCTCTGTCACACAAATGGTGCTTTGATGGTGGGTGTGGCTTAGCAATCTATCCCTTGGTTTCGTACGATCCTAGGTTGATCTGATGGGGTCCTTGTTGCATTCATTATTGAGCGGTGGGTTACTGCTATCTGTCAGGCCAATCTGGTTGGTGGCCTTGATTTCTTGTAACCCTGGGTCTATTTCATGTGGGCATGTTGTTCTATATGTATGGAACTCTGCCTCTTGTGTAAAGGTTTGAGTTCAACTTAGTTTGAGCTAGGTTAGAGACTGGAAGACTAAGTTAGAAGACTTGTAATCAGTAGAGTAGCATGTTAGCAGATTAGAAGTAATTTTCACATTTCAAGAAAGTGTTGTAACAGACCAAAATTGTTACTAATATGATGATTTAATACAAAGTGCAGACATTGTGTTATGACTGGTGCCTCCTTTATATTAAATAATCTTGCATGTTTCTTGTTCCATCTTTAAAACTACATGGAAATGCTTGAATGTAGATTAAATTTAGTTCATAGTGGTTGGTGATTTAATATCTGAAGTGTTGTAGCGATCCCTAGTTCATATCTTGGGCAGTTTCTTGATTGTGGGAATTCTGTGTAAGGTCAACCTATACCTTATATACATGTGCTTAGTTCAACTGTATGTATTCATTCAGTCTCATTGAATGAATGCCTCCAGCCTGAAAATCTTTAACACCTTAGAAGATTGTACTATTTTCTGCAAGATTGCAGGTATAGCTTGGGTTGACCAGAAACTAGTTTAAGGGATTGGTCCACTCCAGGTTTTTCATCACTCGCATGATTAGTCTTAGAAGTAGTGTTAATAGTTAGGACTTCTGAAACCCTTGTCTTTTGCTATTTCTTTTATTAAATTATTCAGACTCAAAGTTAAAGCATCACCATATCTTAAAATTTGATGATTTTAGAGCTTCTAGCATTTGTACGTAAGAACCCTTGTGATTACCAGCATATTCACATTTATCACTGAGTTTGTTCTACTGCATTCTGATGACCTAACACCTAAGAGACCTTGGGTTTATCTCTTTGTTCATAGAGATCAACCTTTCAAGAGAGATCATGTGAATGATGAAAGACCTAGAATGGACCAATCCCTTAAACTAGTTTCTGGTCAACCTAGGCTATACTTGCAATCTTGCATAAAATAGTGCAATCTTCTAAGGTGTTAAATATTTTCAGGCTGAAGGCATTTATTCAATTAGACTGAATGAATACATATAGTTGAACTAAGCACATGAATATAAGGTACAGGTTGACCTTGCAAAAAATTTCCGCAATCAAGAAATTTCCCAAGATATGAGCTAGGGATCACTACAACACTTCAGATATTAAATCATAAACCACTACGAACTAAATTTAATCTACATTCAAGCATTTCCAAGCAGTTTGAAAGATGGAACAAGAAACATGCAATATTATTTAATGTAAAGGTGGCACCAGTCATGACACAATGTCTGCACTTTGTATTAAATCATCATATTAGCAACAATTATGGTCTGTTACAACACTTGCTTGAAATGTGAAAATTACTTCTAATCTACTAACATGCTACTCTACTAATTACAAGTCTTCTGACTTAGTCTTCCAGTCTCTAACCTAGCTCAAACTAATCTGAACTCGAACCTTTACACAAGAGGGAGAGTGCCATTCTTATAGAATAGCAGGCCCACATGAAACAAATCCAGGGTTACAAAAAATCAAGGCCACCAACCAGATCGGCCCCGATAGACAACAGTAACTTGCCGCTCAGCAATGAATGCAACAAGGACCCCAGTAGATCAAACTGGGATCGTACACAACCAAGGGATTGATCCCCGAGCCACACCCACCATCAAAGCACCATTCACGTGACAGAGGATCAGCATCGTGCATGAAAACAAGGAGGAACACCAGCCATCAATTGGGTTTCAGATGCAAATGAACTATGAAGATCGATCCCAACCAGGAGGAGCCTATCACATCCCAACTGCCAGCCATTAATGCTCCAACTACCCAGAGTGAAGAAAAACCACACACACAATCCCATCACACAGATAGTAGTCGAGCGTACCTGGATCATGCAACTCCCACCAAGAAAGAAGCACACACACTCCAACATCGCTCATTGCCAAACCAGCTTGCAAACAAAGAGCCATCATCAATACACCATCGAGAAACCATCCAACCAAAAGGAATTCACCAGGAAAGGAAATTGAGTAGAAATCCCGATGGAGCCAGAGCCAGGATGCAACTAGAAACACAAGGTAGACCAGACAGGATCGGAGCCAAGCAACAACACACAACCAAAAAACCAAATGGCAGAGCCAGACCTAGAAACAGATTGAAACCACCCGAAAATAACACAAAGCCTAAAACTGGCGGGGGCGAAACCAGGAAAGAAATTGACAATAGGGAGGGAGGTAGACAAGGAACACACCAGTGGAGCTAGAATCAAACAACACACCAGCAGAGCTGGAGCCCGAAGAGGAAACAAGAATAGAATGGGCAAACACCCAACCCGGCGGAACCGGAGCCGGAGATCGGCGAGGGGCGGAACTAGGACATAAAAGTTCCCAGTTTGGTTCCATTCCACACCCAACCCCGATGGAAACAAATGGAGGAAAAACAAAAATGCACACAGGGAGGAGCTAGAGCCAAATGGCCAAAAAACCAGCTCGGCAAAGAAAAGCCCAACCCGACGGGGGTGGATCTAGAACTAGAACGAGAACAAAACTGGGAAATTTTCCAAAGTTCCTAGTTCTATTCCATTTCACGCCCAACTCCACCAGAGGCAAGCGAAGGGAAATAAAAAAAAAAGCCAGGGGGACAAAAACGAGCAAAGCAACAACAAAAAAAATAAGAATGAGGGAGGCAGAGCTAGAACGGGAATGGTAATTGGACCGTGAACTTTGGAAAAATTCAGAATCAGATTCCATCCTGGTCCCGCTTCCGAAAAAAGGAAGGGAAAGCGACCCGACAAAAACCTAAGGGAAGAAAGTGACCCTGAGATCAAAAGAAACAACACGATGGAGAAAAGAAAGAAAGCAAGAAACGGATCCAGAACGGGAACAGAAATGGATCACGGAACTTAGCAAAAGCTCGAAGTTTAGTTCCATCCCAGTTTCGCCTCCAGCAGTACAAAGAAAACAAGGAAAACAAGGGAAAGCTATGGAAGAAAACCAACCCTTAGGACCCAAACAAAAACAACAATGGAGAAAACATAAGGAAAAAGAAGACCACCTCAATGCGGATAGAAGAAAGACCCCAAAACCACCAGGAACTCAACACAAAGGCACCCCCATAACCAAGGCAAGCACCAAGGACCAACAACCCCAAGATTTCAAAGATACGTACAAAGAGGGGGAAAGCCAAAGAAAGGGGCCAACAGACCAAGCAAAAAAAAGAGGGTCCCCACCTTCAATGGGGTGTGTGTGCAAAAAATTGCACAACAAATGGCAACTTTGCTAGGAAAATGCTCCAGAGAATTTCTATGACAAACTGTCATCAAGATTTCAAAATCTTTGGTTTCTTTCCAAGCATCAGGTTACACCTAGACGAGGTTTCAGACATCACAAGCAAGCAAACCTTTCCTATACCAAGGTCAAAGTGTGTGTATATGCATTCATTTTCCTTTCCTAAATTGCAACAAGGACAAAATTCAGTTTGACAGGGCTACATAAGGATTCTAACTCCAAAAGCAACTAGGATAGAGCCTCACTGCCAGTCAAGCATCCATAGCCCTGGTGAGGTTATCACTGTGATCCTCCCTAGCATAGCTCTACTGCCAGCCAGGAATCCATAGCCCCAGTAGAGATACTAGGATTCCCTTGAAAAGGTGAACATTCTGATTTTCAATATCTTCTTTCTTTTCTTTTGATATTATCTTTTTAGATTTTATTTTAAATCTTTACTTTTCACCTTGCAGGCAATGAATCCCACATTCAAGGATGAGAACCACAGTGGCACTAAAGTAGAATTTAATATTTTTTGCCTGATCAGACCTCCTAAAGACCATATGCAACTTCAAAATTCTTAAGATTTGTGTGAAGATATTAGACCCGGGTATATTCCAAAATTTAACTTCGTCAAGTGACACTAACTCCCAACCCATGCAACATCTAATGAAGGAAATCCACTAGTTTGAATGACTCTAAAGAGATGATAAAAGTTTGTACAAGAAATCCTAGAGCAACCCTAGAAACGTAACTAGTTGTATAGATGCAACGAGCCCAAAATAAAGCAGGGCGACCCCAATGCAACAACAGAGCAGTAGGGAAAACCAAACCCAATAGACCATAGCAAACCAAAAATCAAAACAATGGACAAGAAGAGAAAAACCAAGAGAAACCCCACCAAAACCAAGGAAAAATAACACAAAATAAAGGAAACCTAACCTACTTATGTACAAGGGAAGAGCTAAGAACAACTGAAGACTGAAAATAATGCTTCAAATAATACCCATTGACAGGTAGTGGGATATCTCCTCCAATGAGGGTTTTCAAATGGAAGGCATTATCTCCTAGAATCTCTGCCATCTAATAAGGACCGTGCTAAATTCTATCAAATTTTCCATGCTCCCCTTTCTTTTCATGGCCCTTATCCTAGTAGAGAACCAAGTCAAAGATTCTAAAGGCTTTTACCTTGGCTCTCCTATCAAACCATCTTTTCACTATACCCTGATGTTTGGAAAAAAATTCTAAGGCTTCATCTCTTTTCTCTTCAAGGAGCAACAATTCAACTAAGTAGGCTTCACGTTTGTCCTCTCCATCATAATATTCATTGATGAATTGAAGGGTAGGGATATTTAGCTGGATGGGGAAGACAGGCTCCAAACCGTACACTAAGTGATAAGCAAAGGTTCCTATGGATGTATTTTGTCTAGTGCGGTCTTCCCAAAGAGAAAATCGGAGCTAGGTATGCCAATCCTTGGGGTTTTTATCTAATATTTTTTGGATGACTGTCAAAAGTTTCTTATTGGAAGACTCAGCCAAACCATTCCCCTGTGGATAGTAATTGGATGCAAATTTTATGGTAATTCCATGGTCATAAGCCTAGTTAGAAAACTTTAAAGATGCAAATGCAAAACCATTGTCACAAACTATAGCCAATGGAAAACCAAAGCAATTAATAATACTTGATTCCATGAAATTGATTACTAGTTCGGAAGTACATTGTTTGCATGCAAGAGCTTCAGCCCACCTAGTAAAATAATCAACTATGGTAAGGATATACCTATGGCCTGTAGATGAAGGTGGGTTGATTGGACCTATGAAGTCCATTCCCCATTGTGCAAATGGTTTTACCTCTATGATAGGTGGAAGTGGAAGAGATGTACACCTCTCCCTACTTGCTGTAGTTTGACACACATGGCAAGTCTTCATGTGGTGATCCGTGTCCTTGAATAAGGTAGGCCAATAATAGCCTGCCCTCAAAATCTGATTTGCAGTGGAAGGTGTCGAACCATGGCCTGTGCCATATTTATCATGAAATTCAGTCATCACTTTTCCTACCTCTTCTTTTCGTAGGCATCTCAGGTAGACACCTTCATGATTCCTCCTATATAGGACAACTCCTTTCATCATAAAACTGCCACTCTTCAAATGTAGAGCTCTCCTTCATACTAAATTAAGGTGTTTGGGGCATTGTTGATTCAACAAGTAGTAGATAATGTCATCATACCAGTTCCTCAGAGAAACATCTTCGAGATTATAATGCTAAGAAACAAGGTCAAGACCCATTTCTACCATTGTCTTGGTGAGTCCCTATCCTCTTACCAGCTTCATGGGTTGAATTTCAATGTCATATTCTTGTAACATAGTCACCCACTTGGATCTACATTCACCCACCTCATTTTTCATCAACAACATCTTGATTGTAGGATCAGGAACTATAGCAAAGACCTTGTTTCTTAGTATATAGTGCCTAAACTTCTTCATAGTTTGGATCAAGGCATAAGCCTACTTTTCAACACTAGGGTACCTCAGTTCAGCATCCTTCAAAGGTGTACTCATGAATGCTATGGGGTGCTCATTACCTTGATCAGACTTTTGTGTCAACAAGCCTGCATAGGAGTGATCAGAATCAAATGAATAGATGTAGAAAGGCTAAGCATAATTAGGACTTACCAAAATAGTGGCCTCAGTAATAGCTCTCTTGATTTCTGCAAATGCTTCCTTAGCCTCTGTATTCCATTCAACCTTTGCTTCTTGCTTCAACATGGCATTGAGTGGCTTGATTATTTCTGCAAATCCAGTGGTAAATTTCCTGACAAAGTTAATCTTGCCAAAGAATGACTTCATTTCTTTCTTTCTTGCAGGGGGGTGAATTTTCAGAATTTCCTCCACTCGTTCGGGATCAATGGCAATACCTTGTTTTGAAATAACGTGTCCTAGTAGCTTTCCCTCGGTGACTCCAAAAATGCACTTCTTTGGATTAAGTGAAATACCAAACTCCCTGCATTTTTGGAATACTTTGCACAAATCTAAAACATGATCACTTCTCTTCTTGGAAAAGACTGTCAAATCATCCATGTAGATGATTATGCACTTTTCTATAATGTCTTTAAAGGTAATATCCATTGCTCTCTAAAATGTAGCTCCAGCATTGATTAATCCAAAGGGCATTCTCCAGTAAGAAAAGGTTCCCCATTTTGTGGAAAAGGCAGTCTTATGCCTATCCTCGTATTGAACCATGACCTGATTGTATCCAGAGTACCCATCCAAAAAGGACATCATCTAAGATCCATTGACAACCTAAAGTACCTCATCCAGTGAAGGGACTAGATAAATATCCTTCTTTGATGCTCTATTCAAGTTTCTAAAATTGACATATAGTCTGATTTCTCCATTTTTCTTCCTGACTGGGACCAAGTTTGCAACCCATGTTGAATGTCTTACTAGGAATATGATTCATGTTGAGAGTAACTTCTGCACTTCCTTCTGAATAATGGGCTCTAGCAAAGCATTGATTGGTCTTCGTCTTTGTCAGAATGGCTTAACATTTGACTTGAGGGGAATTGTGTGTGCAATGACTAAAGTATTGTATGTCTTTAAGTCATCATAGCTCCGGTCTATCACATCTTGATATGTGTGCAAGGCATCAATAATTCCTTTCCGCTCTTCTGGAGTTCACACCTTGCCAATAAAGACATTCTTGGTGTTACCTTGGGTCCCCATGTTGTATGTCTCACATTGACAATTGAGGAATTCCCTTTTCATTTTCTGCTCCTGATCTCTAATCCTATCTAGATCAAAGATCCTCTCCAATTGCACCATGCCTCTTGGGATGGTGTTAGTCTTCAAATTGATGACTCCTTCTAGGTCAATTTCAGCCTCTTGAGGCTCGACCTCGTCAATTACTTGGGAAGAAAATACATCATAGCTAGTAATAAAATCAAGAATGTGCTTATCATCTTCAAATACCTAAAATTTGGTGACATTGTCAGGCACTGAGGGTACTGGAATGAGCTCCATAGTGAACTTCTTTAAGCCTGAAAGTGATAATGGCTGCATTGTACTTGCTGCTTGTGCTGAAGAATCAGCAGTCTGATTCTTACTCTGAGGTATCAGCTGAATGTTGAAGGCATAAAATCCTTCAATGAGATCCCAAATTTTGTGTCTATAGTTGGCCATCCTTTGTCATGACATGAGTATTGTTTTCTTACTTGCCTGACCACAAGCTCAGAGTCTCTAAACACTTGCAAAATTTTAACTTTCTTCCTCAATGCCATTAATAGCCCATGAAATAGGGCTTCATACTCAGCTACATAGTTGGTGCATTTGAATTGGAGTCTGTGAGCAGCAAAGTAGGTTTTACCTTTAGGACAGATCAGCTCAAGTCCTGCTTCAGCACCCTGCTTGGATTTGGATCCATCAAACCTCAATGTCTAGTAGCCATTAGCTCCTACTCTTCTTGGGATGTCTATATCCTTATTGGCAACTGAAGGTTTGTCAGGACATTTTGGATCCTTCCCCTTCTGACTATTTTGAATGATATTTACACTTGACCCAATGGTTGGGGTTGTGTTGACATGCCTTTGTAACTACTCCACTATAATTTGACATAAGCAACATTCTAATTAGGAATGAGGAGCATCATGAATTCAGAACCAATTAGGAAGAAGCAATTCTTCAAAGTTCATATTTTTACCAAGTTGAATCTAATCTTCCACAAATTTCTAGATAAACTCTTGGAAGTTATCCAACAAACCGAGTTATCTTTCTTCCCGATCACTAGGCTCCTCACCCATCGCCAATCTTGTTGTTTGGCTACATGGTGCCTCAGAACTTATGGTTTCTAATGTTGACTCACCCAAAGACGTTTGCAACATCAAGATTTATTCGGTGTCGGAAACATGTAGGCTAGGACATAGTTTCCCATACTAAATTTTGTTACCAGTATCTCATTTGAAGTCTTCTGATATATGGTTATTACATAATTCATTCTAGTTTCTCTCTCAATTCTGGTTTGATTTGGGACTCCTTTCTAGGGGAGTAACATATGGGAATGATATGTGGATGTGTATCCATTGAGTGCCTTGGTGAAATCCCTACCTAATATTAGACCATAGGTGTCAAGGATGTCAGCTACCTGAATATTGAGCACTTATTGCACTCTAGGTCTGAGGCAACTTGCATGAGAATAATGTTTAGTTCTCCTACAATTTTCACCTTTGTTTTGTCTAATTGGGTGACTTTATTTTGAGAAGCGGTAGGGGTAATACCAAAAGCCCTACAAATAGAAAATGGCATAACATTCATAAATGCCCCTAAATCCAGCAGGCTATTGTATAGATTTTTACCGAGTATACGAATGGAAATCAAAAAGGGAGGGTTTTCCATTTTGCCTTGGAATAAACTCAACTGTGAGTCAGCTTGGGCAACCTTAATCTTATCTTTTTCTTTACCCTTATCCTCGGGTTGTGACAGACTAGGACCTTTGGGTGTTTGTGAGATAGGAGGCCTTGGAATTGTGTCATTGGTAGCTACTCCTAGTGTTGCTACACTTGAATTAAAGGACCCAAGGACCACATTTTTGATTTCAGGAACTCTTAATAATTCAAAAGCAGAAAGACTCACCTTTACTTTTCTGAGTTACTCAGTGACATATTCTCCTAGCTATGCCACATTCAGGTCGATGTGGAGCTCCTTACAATGACCAGACTTCTTATCTCTTGGTGCATCAGAATTGTTTCCTTTGGAAACATTTGGTTGTCCTTCCTTTGTGAGGTATTTTGTTGGCACCTGAGGGTAGGACAGATTGTTATTAGCATGTGGGTCCGGTGGAGTAGTAAAATTGTATGGAGGGGTAGATGTAGTAAATGGTCCTCCAGCTTGCAGATCCTTGTGGGGCTTGCTCCTCATATCATATTTCCTAACAGGTTGCTAGAACATTTGCACTTCCTCAACATTGGCCTATACTCCATTCAATGGGCCATTGTCATTCTCAGTTTCTTCATCAAATAGCTGAGAGATTTTATCTTCATTGATTACTTGTTCAGCCTCTCCACTCTGGTTGCTTGATTCCTCCTCTGGTTCATTCTGCTCATCCCTAGGGAACGGAGCTTGGTTCAGCACTAAAACTAGGGAATCATAGGGATTTGAGGGCACCAACTCTTGGCCAGTGGAATTGTTTTCAACTTTGTATTGGAAAATGGAAGCAACAATTTGAAATTCGAGGTAGTCAAGATCTGAGTGTTGACTCATTTGTGCAGTCTACACCATCCAGACAAAGCAACCTCTACTAAGTACACACCACTTGGGGGTTTTTCTTGATTGGAAGGCTGATCCAATGGAGTGGGAACTCCTCCATTGTTAGGTCAAGTGTTCCATGGCCTATTCTATCTAGGTGGCTGGCTTCTTTCAAATCCTTATCCAACTTATTGATTTCTATCAAAGTTCCAACCAAAACCTTGTCCTCTTTCAAAGTTTTGATTTATGTCATAGTGTTTCCCTCTATTATAATTTGATTGCATGCTCTTCTGATTAGCTTGGAGTTGATCGTTCTGGTTCCTCAAGTAGGTTACCTCCATGTTTAGCTTCTTTACTTGTTCATTCAACTCATATAACCTTTCTTTATCTGGATTGTTGTAAGGGACTGGATTCATAGTGTTTGGGGAATACCATAACACTCCTCTAGAACAAGTAGACTGATTCAAAACTTTCGAGTTCTGCAAATATGTAGGGAAATTGTCTTGTGGTTGTGAATGGAGGGGATGGTTAGCAGTTTGTTGGGGATAACCAGGCATTGGTTGGACTTGGTTTATTGGATGAACTAGGTGAGGGACAAGAGGCGATGATGGAATGATATTCATGATGGGCGTGTGATTGGTTAGAGCTTGGTTGAGAGATTGGACTTGGATTGGGTGAGAAGTTGGTCCTAGGAATGGCAAGGGTCCTAACAAGTGTTGTCTTAGGTTGGTACTGACCTTAACAACCTCTTTGTATGCAATGAGCAAGGTAGTTGGTGGATTAGTTATCCACTTGAGGAAGGTGGAGGTGAGACTATCAAGGGATTCAAAATAGACCTCTAGGGGAGTGGCCTCATTTCTAGCATAAGGTGCTTGTAGTCTGGTGTATGCTCGGTGGAACCTATTGTTGAATGATCCTATAGGCTCATTGATTTCTCTCTTTACCCCAGTAAACTGCATATATAGGTCATTGGCAATAATGGGAATCTTAAATTTTAGCAAAAATGTAGCCTCAAGCTCAACCCAATTATGAATGGAAGTAGCAAGTAAGTGGTTTTACCAATAAAAGGCTTCCTCTCCTAAAGAGTAGGGGAAGAGCCTACATGCAACATCCACATGGTTGATCCCTCTATCTCTCAGACAAGTCTAAATAATCCTGATATGTTCTTTTGTTGTCCTATTTAGGTCATTCATATGAAACTTGGAGCAGAAATGCTTAGGGTTCTGAGGCATAAAATTGTAGTTGTTGAATGTCAAGGGTGATGGGTTATTTGCCAAGAAAGCCATTGCTGGAGGTGGTAATGGTTGATGAATGACTAGTTGGTGTTGTGGAATGGAGCCAGCCTCAGAATCGAATGAAGATGGAGAGGGTGGTAGTGAAGATGGTGGAAATGATGGAATGGATGATGATTCCTCCCTTATTTTGGTGCTTCTTGACCTAGTTGGAGGTGGCAATTCTTGGAACTCTTCTTCTCCTTCTCCTGCAATATATCTCATTCTCCTTTTGAGCCTCCTAGGGGAAATGGCATTTAGAAAATGCTCCAGCTTGCTTGTTCGAGCCCTCCTTCTAGCGCCAATCCTATTGGTTGGTTTTTTTGCACATCGAAAACTCAGACAGAATAAAAGTTATCCCATCTCTCTTGAAAGGTTGATCTCTATGAACAAAGAGATAACCCCAAGGTCTCTCAGGTTTTAGGTCGTGACAATGTAGTAGAACAAACTCATTGATAAATGTGAATATGTTGGTAATCACAAGGGGTCTTACGTACAAATGCTGGAAGCTCTAAACTCGTCAGATTTTAAGAGATGGTGATGCTTTAACTTTGAGTCCTAACCATTTAATAAAAGAAACAACAAAAGATAAGGGTTTCAAAAGTCCTAACTATCAACACTACTTCTAAGACTAATCATGTGAATGATGAGAGACTTGGAATGCACCAATCCCTTAAACTAGTTTTTGGTCAACCCAAGCTATACCTGCAATCTTGCAAAAAATAATGCAATCTTCTAAGGTGTTAAAGATTTTTAGGCTGAAGGCATTCATTCAATGAGACTGAATGAATACATACAGTTAAACTAAGCACATGAATATAAGGTACAGGTTGACCTTGCACAACATTCCCACAATCAAGAAACTGCCAAAGATATGAACCAGGGATTGCTACAACACTTCAGATATTAAATCATCAACCACTACGAACTAAATTTAATCTACATTCATGCATTTCCAAGTAGTTTGAAATATGGAACAAGAAACATACAAGATTATTTAATGTAAAGGAGGCACCGGTCATGACACAATGTATGCACTTTGTATTAAATCATCATATTATCAACAATTCTGGTCTATTATAACACTTGCTTGAAATGTGAAAATTACTTCTTATCTGCTAACATGCTACTCTATTGATTACAAGTCCTCTGACTTAGTCTTCCAGTCTCTAACCTAGCTCAAACTGAGCTGAACTCAAACCTTTACACAAGAGGCAGAGTGCCATAATTATAGAACAACAGGCCTGCATGAAACAAAACCAGTGTTACAAGAAATCAAGGCCACCAACCAGATCGACCCCGATAGACAGTAGTAACCCTCCGCTTAGAAATGAATCCAACAAGGACCCCATCAGATCAACCTCGGATCATACACAACCAAGGGATAGATCCCCAAGACACACCCTCCATCAAAGCACCATTTGCATGATAGAGGATCAACATCACGCACAAAAACAAGGAGGAACACCAGCCACCGATCGAGTATGAGACACAAATGAATGATCAAGATCGATCCCAACTAGGAGGAGCCTATTACATCCCACCTACCAACCATTAATGCCCTGACTACCCAGAGCAGAGAAAAGAACCACACATGCAATCCAATCACAAAGACAGTAGTCAAGCGTACTTGGATTGTGCAACTCTCACCAAGAAAGAAGCACACATACTCCACCATTGCCCATGACCACACCAACCTGAAAAAAAAGAGCCATCATCAATACACCATCGAGAAACAAGCCAACCAGAAGGAATTCAGGAAATCTCGGCAGAGGCGGAGCCAAGACTCAACCAAAAACACAAGGCAGACCAGACGAGATCAGACCCAAGCAACATCGCGGGACCGAAAAACTAAATCGACAGAGCCGCGGAGCCGGACTCAGAAATGGATCGAAACCACCCAAAAATAGCATAGAGCCCGAAACTAGCGAGGACGGAATGAAGACAAAAACTGACAATGGGGAGGGAGGCAGACAAGGAACACACCGGTGGAGCTAGAAGAAAACAGCACACCGACATAGCTGGAATCGAAATAGGAAACAGGAACATAATGGGAAAATGCCCAAACTAGCAGAATCAGAGCCGAAGATCGGTAGAGGATGGAACCAAGACAGAAAAGTTCCCAATCTAGTTCCATTCCACGCCCGACTCGGGCGGACACAAATGGAGGAAAAAAAAATGTACACGGGGAGGATCCAGAGGCAAACAGCCGAAAAACTAGCCCGACGAAGAAGAGGCCAACTTGATAGGGGCAGATCCGGAACCAAAATGAGATCATAACTGGGAAATTTTCCAAAGTTCCTAGTTTTTTTCCATTTCGCACCCGACTCAGCTAGAGGCAAGCAAAGGGAAAGTAGAGGAAACAACCACTGAGACAAAAATAGGCAAAGCAACAACAACAAAAACAAGGAGGGAGGCGAAGATGAAACCGGAATGGAAACCAAACTGTGAAGTTTGGAAAATTTTGGAATCTGATTCCATCCTGGTTCTACCTTTGACAAAAGGAAGGGAAAGCAACCCGATGAAAACCTAAGGGAAGAAAGCAACCCTTAGGTCAAAACAAACAACACAACCAAGAAAAGCGAGAAAGCGGGAAGTGGACCCGAAACGGGAATGAAAACGAAACCCAAAACTTAGCGAAAGCTCAAAGTTTAATTCCATCCCGATTCCACCTCTGGAAGAACAAAGAAAACAAGGAAAACAAGGGAATACTAAGGGAGAAAACAAACCCTTAGGACCCAAACAAAAACAATAAGGGAGAAAATAGAAGGCAAAAGAAGACCACCCCAAAGTAGACAAAAGAAAGACCCCAAAACCACCAGGAACTCAACACAAAGGCACCCCCATAACCAAGGCAAGCACCAAGGACCAAAAACCCCAAGATTTCAAAGAAAAGCACAAAGAGTGGGAAAGCCACAAAAAGTGGCCAACAGACCAAGCAAAATAAAGAGGGTCCCCACCTTCAATGGGGTGTGCGTGTGTGAAAAACTCCACAACAGATAGTAGACTGGTTAGCACCCCCATGATAACTGGTTATAAGTTGAGCAAGTCGAATGAGTCTCTAGATGAAAATCCGATAATGTATAGCTCAATGATTGGAAGCTTGTTGTATTTAAATTTATCAAGGCCATATATTATGCAAGTAGTGTGTATGGTTGCAAGGTTTCAAGCTTCTGCAAAACAATCTCATGTCAACATAGCAAAGAGAATTTTTTATAAATATCAAAAGTACTGTTGACTATGGACTGTGGTATCCCAAGAGAAAATATTTCAATTTAATTGCATATACATATATTGATTGGGATAGAAGTGGAGATGATAGGAGAAGAAAAAGTGGTGGAGCTTTCCTTTTTGGAAACAAACTTGTTTCCTGGGTGATTAAAAAGTAGGAATCATTCACACTCTCTACAAAAAAACTTGAATATGTAGCAACAACATGTACTCAGGTTTTATGGATGAAAATAACACTCAAGGACATTAAGGTTGAGTACAAAGAACCTATCTCTATTCTTTGTGATAATTCAAGTGCAATAAAAATATCAAAGAATCCAGTGATGCATTTCAGGACAAAGAACGTATGAATCAAGTATCACCTTATCGTAGAAAAGGTAGAAGATCAAGAATTTTGCATGGAGTATGTTCCTACCAAAGATAAAGTTGTTGCCATATTCACCAAGCCTCTTCCCAAGGAACAATTTGAATATCTAAGGCAAAAATTAGGAGTAGTTTCTCCCACATCATATCACTAAATTCTAGTGCTAGGGAATGGGTCCAGGGGGGCTTCATATATATTTCATTCATCCTTGGAGATAAAGAGAGAGAGAGAGAGAGAGAGAGAGAGAGAGAGAGAGAGAGAGATAAAGTTAGGTAAACTTAGTTTTTACAAATTTCTAATGACTTGATGGTTGCATGCTTATGGTGACTTTCTTTCCTTTTTGTGTTTCTTATCAAAGAGGGAGGATAACTAGTTAAATGCATGGTGTGACCCTTTTCCATTGATGTTAAAGGGGGAGAATTTGTGAAAATGTGTGCAAATTCTCATGCAATTGAAAGAGGGGGAGAAAGTCAAGTGAATGCCTTGATGAGAGATATGCCTAAGGAGAAGCCACTATGCATGTGCATTGATCATGAGTTTCATTTCAATTGGTACAAAGTAGTATAATGGTTCAATTTGAACAGAGCATGACTTGGAGCATTTATAGTTGGTATCAATTGGTATAGAGAGTTTTGAGCATTTCATTTTTCCATCAATGACAAAGGGGGAGATTGTTGGCATTTTGGTTGTCATTGATGTCAAAAGGGAGATCAGAGATATGGTGGATCAAATTTTGGAAGATTTGGTGAAGTATAATGGAGAGAAGAGAATGGTTCTACAATGTTGCAAAGGTACTCAAAATATTGCAAATTTGTCATGCAATATCAACATGTTATTGTAGAGGTCTCTTTAAGAGGTCTATGGACGAATCTAATAGAAGATTCAATGTGGGTTTTTCAAAATTTGTCAATTGGAATAGTCTACATGATTAGAGGATATATAAAAATACCATAAATGATTAATTTGTGTTCTCTGGTCAAACTAGGGTTTTATAGTTAAACCCTATAGTGTTACATTCATGGTATTGAACAAATTTTATGTTTTGAAATTGATTATATATGGGTGGTTACATTTTTTTCAAGTCATATCTTATACCATTGGTGTCTTTTGGTGACTATCCCCTTGTTCTAATGTTTACTAGTTGTGTTGATGGCATGTGCATTGTGAGCATCCTTCAGATCACATTTTGATATCTACTGTGAGAAAGTGTTTGTGTGATGTGTGATGACAAAGTTCAATGGTGGAGATTTCTGCATACTAAATTGGATGGCTATTGCACATTTCTTTCGCATCATGTTTTGAAGACTACCTTGGGTTATGTCTTGCATGATGTTTAATAGAGGTGAACCAACAACTAAGGTCAAATGATGAGAGATCTGATAGTGATTGTGTCAAGTTACTTCACATCATTTTTCTGAAGTAGATGAAAGGGATCCTTTGTGTGATATGTGATGAAGTTTGATCAATGAAAGCAGTCAAACTTATTAGATCAAACGAACCATACTAGCCTATGGCATGTGTGTTGGGGTCCTCACTTGGCCCTATGGAATTGTAGGTTGATGATAAGTGTCTAGTAGGACCAAAAAAATGACAAGTTGTGCTAAGTGGAGTGTAACAACAACAAGGACACATGGCGATACATCACACACTCAATTCACATCATTGTTATGAAATGAGATAAATTTAAGAATTAACGATATATGATATACTACATACCAAATCCAATGGCATAAATTGTGTGATGATGATTGAATAGTGATCGATTCTCGACCTCACATTGTGGAAATGAAGGATGATTCCCTAAGACAAAATGTAAAAAGTTATGTATGCATGATAGTAATAAATGCAAAGAAATAAAGATCAACAATGATGGTTTAAAGGAGATAAATCTGATAATTGTGTTTTAAAGATCACAAGGATAAAGAATACTCAATGGATCATGATATAATTATTTGAGATTGATGAATCAAATTAAAATTTGAAGAGATATCAATGGCTACAATAGTGTGAACAGGGGTTTTTCCTATAAGCTGACACTGGAAATGAATTTAATTAGCCCAATTACTCTAATGATAAATTTAATTAGTGATCCGATGTGTAGAGTGGCAACATAAACTACAAAGGCAATTGAAATTAGATCAGATTGCGTATACAAGGATACTACATTAATTGCAATATCAAGGTGTAGGGTTTTGTAGGGTTCTATACTTAGTAGATTGAACAAATTTGAATTTGATGTTGGATGTATGTGGCTCGATGATTAGGTGACTTGTAGGAGAAGATAATGAGTAAACCCTAGCAAATAATTTGTATAGGTGAGTGTGTAATGGCCAAGGAAAATATTGTAGGTTGTTGCTAGTATGTAGAAAGAAGACAATCAAAATTTTCCTAGGTGGTTAATGGAAAATAAATGAGTAGTGTATTTGTGAGCTCTTGAGGCAGACAAAGAATGCACTAGTAGAAAAAGGGAAATGTGTAGAGGTCTATGATAGTGAATTAGTAGAACCCAAATAAAAAATATGAGACCTTTATTAGGGTTAACATTTAGGTTTAGAAAAGAGAAGTGTAGGGCAGAGTATTGTGTTGTAGTAACTCCAACAAAGAATTGAGCAATTGCAAATAGGGTTGCAACATTGAGTTGTGTTCTTTGGAAAAAATTGTAATATCTTGATTGGTCAGTGCCATCAGAAAATTGGGTAGGTGTTCAGTGTAGGAATTTGGTGCTTCCTTCAAATGAGTGCTCCTAAAACTAGGGGATTGGTGTCTCCTTAGATTCAGTGCCCTTAAACTTTGTAATAAGAAGATATTCATTGTGAAGCTAGATCAGGATAGTAGTGTTAGCATATTATTTCCATTAACGTTAAAAGGGGATCAGGTGTGAGATGGAATTGATCCTGCGTGAAGTCCCAACATTGATGTCAAAATTTTTTCATTAATGTCCAAGGAAGATGGTGTATTACGGATTTGGAAGGTGAAGTGAAAGATGCAAATGTTGCTCAGAATATTGCATTGTTAGCATACAATTTTGTTGTGTCATCGCAGTAAATTCTCTTAGTACTCAAAAGAAAAATTTGATTTCATATTCGACATGTGTTTTCTGAGAGTAGCTTAGAAATGTGTTTTATAGGTCTAGACGTTGAAGGTTATTCTCAAAATTGTTATAATTTTTCTCTTGGTCTAAATTAGGGTTTTGTTATTAAACCCTAGTGTTTGTAGTCATGGCACCTTAACATTCTTCTATTTTATCCTTGATTGTTGGTTAAATGTTGCAGGTCAGTTAAGTTATAACTTATGGCCTTTAAGTTCATTCAGTAACAGACCCCTTCACCTTTTCATCTAGTTGTTGGCATTGATGAGTTCCTTTGAAGATCAAATAGTGTGCATTCCAAAGTTGATGAACCAATGACTATCACTAGATATTGCACATTATAGAAAGGTTTTGAAAATTTGTTTGTAGTTCAACAATACATGATGAACAAATATCATTAGATCTCACACATTTTAGAAAGCAAGTTGAAGTTTGTCTTAAGATTAACAATACGTGATGAATCCATTCAACGGTCACAATTAAGTTGATTGGATGACCCATGATAGAGGAGAGTAGATCTTGGTGGGACCAATGACATGTGGTTTCATATCACCTAATCGCTTCACATCGTTGTTGTGAAGTAAAGAAGGTTGAATATTAGGGTGATAAGTGATGGTAGTGGAAAGTGATGTCAACAAGGATAGATGTCAAAAGGTTATTGCATTTCTAAGTGTTGTTGTATTATGTTTACACATCCTTGAGACACAATAGTTTTAGTGATGAGTGATGGGTGTGTAAAGTTAGTGGAGTGTGACGTTAGTAAAAGACACATGGAATTATACCACCAGATCGTGGAGATTCAGTGGGTCCATTGTCAATACCAATGGGATAGCGATGGGTGATGCATATTGGTCGATAGCTATCCAACGGTGATCATTGCATTTGGGTGCATCAAAAATAGGAATGGTGATACACGTTACATATCAATGATATGTGATGGATGATGGATATTAAAGGAAAGTGACCAAATGGTGATCGCTACATCATGGAAATGAATGTGATTGTTCCAAGTGTTTTGGTGATATGTGATGGTTATGAAGGATATGATCAATCTAGGAGATTTAAGTGACCACTTATTGGATAGTCATAATTTAAAGTTATGATGATGAAAAAATAATGCAAGATCATGGTTTGACGGTAGGAGATTGACCCGAATTTGAATGAGGTGATCATGAATGGATAACTCTATGTAAATACAGTTTTTCCTACAAACTAACATGGAGTTGAAAATTTATTGGCCTACCTACTTCAATGACAAGTGTAATGTGATTTGATGCATACAATGGTAGTACATATGGCAACAAAGACAAAGATTGAGATCATATCAAAGGTTTAGAATAAAGCATTAACTAAATATCTGATCTTATGGTTTGACAAGAAAATAATGAAGAAAATTTCTCTATACCAAGAGTTAATGGTGTGTGGCTCAATGCAGCTGAAGGATGGTGAAGAAGACATCCTTAATCCTTACAAAGGATCAAATTATAGTGGAATATCCTAAGGAGATTATCATTGATTAGCACTAATCAAATCACATGAGAAGTGTGTCAAAGGGAATTACTGAATATAGTTAGGAAGTCTAGTGTGCAACAGTGACTCTGAGCTCCTAAGACAACTATTGAATATACAAAAATAGAAACGGAGAGTTGCAGAAGGGTACAGTGGTGTATTGAGCCAGACTAAGAATGCACTAAAGAAGAAAGAGAGGAATAAACTTGAACAAGTGGGGTGCACAGTAGTGAAGAGAGTTGTTGTGGCAATAATAAATAGTTGAGAAATTACAAAATAGTCTGTAAAATTGATTAGAGTTCCTTAGGCACAAATTGTAATCATCATGCATGTTGTAAATCTAATAGGTTGGTTCCATCAAGACAACTAAGTTGGTGTTAAGTATAGGGGATAGGTGTCTCCTTAGGGTTGGTTCCCTTAAAAATTGTAATAGAGGATTTCATTATGAGTTTGGATTAGGACAATAGCTCCTAGCAACATTTTCTCACTGTGGTTTCTCCCATCTTGGGTTTTCCATGTATACATATTGTTATGTGTTGATCTCTTATGTGCATTTTTTTTCATATCTATTTTGATTCAATATACATGTATAGTTTTAAGATTTGTGTTTGCACTTAGAATAAGAAGGCTAAAATTTATGTATCTACTAATTCACCCCCCTCTTAGTAGACTATTGTGTTTCAACAATTGGTATCAGATCCCTAGGTTCCCTAGGAGAAACTTAATAAGCTCGAGTAGGTCTTGAATTTGTGAACTCAAATGTCTAATCAAGAAATCTCTTCCTCAAACAAGTCATCTAAGTTCGATGCAGCTAATTATACCTATTGTAGCTCATTAATGAAAGGATATTTGGGATCCTTAGGTTTTGATGTATGGATGCTAGTTGTGACTAGATACACACCACCAGCCACACTACCTACTCATGTTGTAGCTAAAAAGGATTTTGAAAACATTGAAAAGGTATGGTTTTCTATCATGAATAGTCTATCTATATCTATGCACAACAAAGTCATGTATTGTAAGAATGCACAAGATGTTTGGGATACACTACAAAAGATCTATGAAGGAGATGACAAGGTTAAATTGGCAAAGCTTCAAATACTGAAAGCTAGATTTTAAGGTCTAAGGATGACAAAGGAAGAGAAGATTGTAGACTATATTTTGAGAGTTAATGATATTGTGAACTCTATCAAAGGATATGGAGAAGAGTTGAAAGAATATGTTGTATTGAAATTTCTCAGATCAATGACATACAAGTACGATTCCAAGATCTCAGCTATAAAATAAGGGGAAGAGATAAACAAACTAACTCTGAATGAGCTACATGATATATTCATAGCCTATGAGATGAGGATGAGAGATGAAGACCCATCTAAGAAAGAATTTGATTTTAATACTATTAACAAGGAGAGGGATTTATCTCCCAAGAAAGATAAGACCGAGATGATTCCATCTAAGGATGATGAGGTTGATGAAGAGGAGGAAAATTTCATCAAGAAATTAAGAAGACGATCCAAAAAATAGAAAGATAAGTTTCCCTTTAAATTCTTTGAATGTGGTGAAGTAGGTCATTTTTCTGCTAAAGGTCCCTATAACATGAAAGGAAACTATGAACAAGAGGTAGATGATAAAATGAAGAAACCGTACTACCCTAAGTGAAGAAATTTTTAGAAGAAAAGGAAAATCCTATACATCCAAGAAGATAGTGATGTATTAGAAGACTGCAACAGCTTAGATGATGAACAAAATTATGCTCTTTTTGTAAGAGATAACAAGTTTCTCTTTATGGAAAAAGAGTCTAAGGATCAAAAGAATGAAAAGGTTGAAGATCCTCTTGAAGAGGGTGAAGAAGGAGTGGTTGACCTAGAAGGAGAAATCATCTATGCTCTAGATGATATTGATGATCTCAGAGATGAGATTGAGAAGTTAAATAAGGAGAATAACCAGTAGAAGAAACTTGCCCAAAAAGAGTCTGATAAACTAAGCAAGGAACTAGAAGAATCTACCCAGAATGTGGTAGATTTGAAGCTAAAACTAGAGGAATCCAAGAGAGCATAAGATGTGATTCAATCCAAGATACAATCTAAAGCTAACAAATAAATAAATCTCGAGGGAGAGATTGTTTCTCTAAGAAGAGATCTAGAAAAGGCAAAAGAACAAATAGAGAAAGTACTCAAGCTAAAAAGTGGCTCAAACAAATTAGATGAATTCTTAAGCACCCACAAGCTTGCAAACAAAGAAAAATTAGGCTTAGGTTTGGAGAAAGAGAAAATATCCTTTGTTGATGCTTCACAAAGTTATATGAAAGATTTAGAGTAGAAGAAAATACTAAAATTGTCAAGGATAGTAACTGCAAAGGAAGAGACTGCAATGAGAAGTCTACAAAGATAGAGAAAACTAAAGAAGAAAATAAGCCTGTTGTAGACAAGAAGGATAACCAATCAAATCATGATCATTAGAAGAAAATATTTTTTTTAAAACTATTGATGTTGATGGATTCATTAGGGTGAGAGACACAAGAAGTAAGATGCACAAAAGACCTCCTCATCTAGCACAAAATTCTATGACTAAGTATTTATCATATTTCTATGGATATTTCTATTCATGTTATCAGTTTGGTAATAGGGCTAGAGAATGTAGAATCATTCCTAAAAGGAGTGTAGACTTTGAGAGTAGAAATTCATTTGATATTTTACTTGATATGAATGTAATTTTTTATAACTGTAATAACTTTGGTCATATAGCTAAAAATTGTAGAACAAAGTTTACAAGACCAAATGCTAAGAATGAGAAAAAAAAAATTACCTCCTAAGTTAAACAAAGAATATGAAAATAAGTAGGAGATGGTAGAAAAGACATAAAAGAAAAATAAGAAAGTGTGGAAAGAATAGGAATAAATCTCCACACAATGAATGATTGCATAGACAACTCTGCATGCCAAAAAGAAAAATCTATGGGTGATAGATAGTGGCTGCTCCAAAAACATGAATAGAGATAAGAGTAAGTTCATCAAACTCAAGAAATGTAATGGAGGATCTATGAGTCGGGGTGATAACACTACAGTCAAGATATGTGGTAAAGTAATCTTAAGCCTAGATGGTAAAAATAATACAAAGGATGTCTTATATGTTGAGAGATTGAAGCATAATTTGTTAAGTGTGAGCCAAATGTGATAATGGTTACAAAGTCACATTTGATTAAAAAGGTTGCAAAATCAAAAAGAATGGAAAAATATTTGCATAAGGATTAATAACTACAACAATTTCCACAACCTTGCTGAAGTAAAAGGCCAAAGCTGCTTGATAGGACAAGTTGATTAAAGTTGGTTATGTAATAGAAGATTAGGCCATATAAACTTTGACAATTTGGTGAAAGTGAGTTCAAGAGGTATAGTTAGACATATGCCTAAAGTAACTAAGCCTCCAAATTTCATATGCAAAGAATGTAAATAGGGAAAGCAAACAAATGCCATCTTTCCAACTAAGTAATATTCAACCACTAAGCCATTATAGCTGGTTCATACTGATATGTGTGGACCCACAAGAACAAGAGGACTGAAAGGAGAAAAGTATTTTATGCTGATATTTTATGACTACACAAGAATGACATGGGTGACATTCTTAAGGGACAAGTCACAAGCATTTGAGAGATTTAAGATATTTAGAAAGATGATTGAGAAGGAGATAGGTAGAATGATCAAATGCTTAAGGTCAGATAGAGGAGGATAATTCACATCGAGTGAATTTGTTGAATACTGCGAGGGACATGGAATCAAGAGACAATAATCAACACCAAGAACTCAATAGAAAAATGAAGTGGTAGAAAGGAATAATAGAGTTGTCCAAGACATGGATAAAATAAAGTTAAAAGAGGCTAGATTAACTGATATGTTTTGGAGAGAAGTAGTACATAATGCAATATACATTCTAAATAGGGTTTAAATTAGAGTACGCAATGATAATATTCCCTATGAATTATTGTATGGTAGACTTGCAGCTGTAAATTATTTTAAGGTGTTTGACAATAAGTGCTATATCAAAGGAGAAGATGAAAATGTAGGAAAGTTAGAATCAAGAAGTGATGAAGGAATATTTTTAGGATATTCCACTCAGAGTAAAGAGTATAAATGTTATAATAAAAGACTAGATAAGATTGTGGAAAGTGTCAATGTTAAGATTGATGAAAGTATAAAACATATCAAATTAGAGGAAAATGATTTTGAAGATGATTCAAATTATGAGGACAATGTGGCAAATCGTGAAGAATAATTTGAGGAAATAGAGATTGAGAAGGCCCTTACAAAATATGTTCAAAAGGATCATCCAATAGATCAGATAATTGGGGATAAAAATGAAGGAGTTCATACCAAGAGGAGATTTGAAAAGAATAAAGAACAAGTAAATTTTTCTCTCCTATCTCAAACTAAACCAAAAAGATTCTTTGAAGCCAAAAAGGATGATAGCTAGATAGAAGCCATGGAAGAGGAGTTAAATTAGATTGAAAAGAATGAAACATGGGAATTGGTTCCTAGGCCCCCAAGCAAAAATCTGATTGGCACCAAGTTGGTGTTTAGAAACAAGTTGAATTAAGATGGATTTGTAGTAATAAAAAAGGCAAGGTTAGTGTGCAAAGGGTATGCACGAGTTGAAGGCATTGATTTTGAAGAGACATTTTCACTTGTAGCAAGACTAGAAGCAATCACAATGTTTCTTTCCTTTTCATTCTACCAAGGATTCAATGTATATCAGATGGATGTTAAATTTGCTTTCTTGAATGGAAACTTAGAAGAGGAAGTCTAAATTGAAAAACTAGAAGGTTTTCAGCTGTTAGAAGATGATGACTATGTTTTCTGATTGAGAAAGGTGATGTATGGTCTAAAACAAGCACCCATAGCATGCTATTCTAGATTAGACTAGTATTTACAGCAACAAGGATTCAAAAAGGGATGTGCAAACAGTAACTTGTATTTCAATTCTAAAGGTGAGCACATAATTATAGTTGTTGTTTATGTAGATGACATCATTTTTTGTGGTAGCAATGATAAAATTTGTAAAATGTTTTCTACACACATGCAAGATGAATTTGATATTTCAATGTTAGGAGAGTTGTCATTTTTTTGGCTTGCAAATTGTACAAACTGATAATGGAATATTCATTTCTTAAATTAAGTATGCTAAGGATATGCTCAAGAAATTTGGCATGGAAAATAGTAGACCAGTCAGTATAGGGCCATGATAACTTGCTGCAAGTTGAGTAAATCAAATGAATCACATGAGACAAATCAGATAGTGTTTAGGTCAATGATTGGAAATCTATTGTATTTAACTGCATTAAGACCAAATATTATGCAAGAAATTTGTTTATTGGAAATATTTTAGGCTATACCTAGAGATTCACATGTCAATGCAGTGAAAAGAATTTTCAAATGCATCAAGTATTGTTGAATATGTGCTATGGTACCCCGAGAGCAAGGATTTCATGTTAATTGCATATTCTAATGTTGATTGGGCAGGAAGTGTGGATGATAGGAAAAACACCTGTGGTGGATCATTCTTCTTGGGAAACAATTTAGTTTCCTGGAAGGGCAAGTAGCAAGAATCAATCACTCTATACACTACTAAATTAGAGTATATGGCAGCAACAACATGTTGTACTCAGGTCCTATGGATGAATAAAATAGTTAAGGACATCAAGGTGGAGTACAAAGAACCTATCCCAATTATTTGTGGTAGTTCAAGTGCCATAAACATATCAAAGAATCTAGTGATGCACTCTATAAATAAGCGCATATCCATTAACTATCACTTCATAAGAGAGAAATAAGGAGGTCAACATGGAGTATGTTCCCACTAAAGAACATATAGCTGACATTTTCACCAAGCCTCTTCCCAAGGAACAATTTGAATATTTGAGGTAGAAATTGGGAGTCATTGCTCTGATGCAGAGCAAGAGGATTCAACAACATATCTCACAAACCTTCAACAATAGTCCAAATCAATCTTTGTATAACATATGTTATTAGTCATTCTATGTCACATTGGAAACATAATTATGGTAGCCCACAATTTAATGCAACAAAAAGTCACTAATAACTGTCACAAAACAAATAATCAAGCCAATATCTCTATTGATATTGAATAAAACATAGTTATGGACCTTTACTCCAATTTTTATGAAGATCCAATTGTGGAAATGAAAGTTATTGTATTTTTCCCAAAACTGCAAACCCTAGTTAGGGTTCAAGCCTACCCTCACTAAAATGGTCATAACTTATTCAACTCTTAATGAAATTTGATAAGACATGAAGAAAATTAGAGTAGATTCTCATTTCAACGAACCCCAATTGGTTTCAAATCAAAATATATAATTTAAAATCTGTACCATCACATTTTTAATACTGCAAATTATGCACAATATCGTTAGAATAGGGAAGTCTCACCAAAATAGTCATATCTCCCACAAAACTTAATTAAATTCAATGAGAAAAAAATAATTCGAAACTATAAATAGATATCTTTCCATAAATATATGATACTTTATTATTTGTATCCATAATCGGTCGTACAATACACAACTTCAACCTCAAAATAATGTAAAAATCAGAAAATGCACACAAAATTTGAGGTTGTCATTCATCAAACTTCAAAAATAATGTCTCCAGCCCCTAATTCGAATTTTTGAGGGTTTCTTTATACATTTTCAACCACCTTTTCATTATTTTTTTGACAAAACACCTTAATGACACTTTTTGACAAGTTGCTTGACAACTTTCTTGAACAACTTTTACAATTTTTACAATATGGAACAAATTTAAACATTATTTGACAAATGACTTAAAATGTGACTTCCTAAGACTCAAACACCTATAAAATGGTTTGATAAACCTTATTATAAGAACCAATACACAAAATATAGCAACTATTTACAAATGGCCTCATGGAGGCTTGAAAGCAACTTGGCACTCCTGCACCATACACCCCTTGAAGAAAACACTCAAGTCCCCTGAATTAGCATAAAATAAAACACTTGAAAAAAGAAATGAATCTTGACTATCACCTGCAATCAAAAGCACTTGTATCTTCATCTTAACCCATGGATTTGTCTTCCTCGATATCATGAACACAATAAGAAAAATGTGTCTTCTTGTCATCTTATCATCCTGTGCATGCTCACACTCATCCATACAATCTATGCCTTGATTTTTCTTCTGCCCTATCAACCAAAATATCTTTAAATTTTTTGCCTCATCATAAGCACAAACTTCTACATGGAGAAAATTGAAAATGCCATTAGTCTCATAATGAAACAATGAAGTAAACATTTCATCATCATACCTTGGTAGAAAATATATCCCATCTTTGTCCTCTTCTTTATTATATTTAGACATCACTTCATCATCTTCTTCTACCTTTACTTTGAATCTTATTCTACATTTGTTGTCTTCATGTCTTCAAGGCCTTCAATCTCTAAATGCTCTTCTTTTTCCACTTGCTTGAACTCTTCATCATCAACAACCTCTTCAACTTGTTTACTTTGTTATGCCTTCACCATGGACTTAATCTTCTTAGCTTGCTTTCTCTCTTGTTTTATTTTCCATATAATCTCCTCAATAGGCCATGTGACCCTTCTTTTAATTGGTAAGTACCAACTAGATTGTAACTTCTTCCATTCAGCCTTAAGCATTTCTATCTTCATACTAATTTCCTCTAGTTCTTGCCTCCATTCTTGATCCTTTTTCTTTTTCTTTTCCTTTTCATTTTTTCTCTTTTTCTCTTTCAGTGAATTATCTATCTGCAAAAACCTTCTCAGATACTCCATCTTCACAATCAAGTCTCTCCTTGCTTCCACTTCACCTTGCCTCACCTAGGCAATCAGGTTCCTTCCTCAACCTGTAAACAACTACACACAAACCACAAATAAATTTCCCAGAGCGTCTTTAAGATATGATACCAAAATGATGCAGATAAAGAGGGTTCAAAAAAATATCTCACAAACCTTCAACAATAATCCAAAGAAATATTTGTACAACACATTCTATTAGTCATTCTGTGTCACATTGGAAACATAACTATGGCAACCCACAATTTAATGCAACAAAAAATCATTAATAACTAACTTCCACAAAAAAAAATCAATCCAATCTCTCTAGTGAGATTTAATAAAACTTAGTTATAGACCTTTCCTCCAATTTTTATGAAGATCCAATGGTGGAAATGAAATTTATTGCATTGTTCCCAAAACTGCAAACCCTAGGTAGGGTTCAGACCTGCCCTCACTAAAATGGTCATAACTTATTCAAATATTAATGAAATTTGATGAGACTTGAAGAAAATTAAACTAGATTCTCATGGAAAAACACCCCAATTGGTTTCATATCAAAATATATAATTTACAATCCGTACCATCACATTTTTCAGACTGAAAATTCTGCACAATATTGTTAGAATAAGGCAGTCTCACCAAAATAGTCATATCTCCCACAAAACTTAATAACAGTTAATGAGACAAAAATAATTGGAAATTATAAATATGTATAGTTCCATCAATATATGATACTTTATTATTTGTATCCATACTAGGCCATACAATGCACAACTTCAACCTAAAAACAATGTAAAAATCAGAAAATGCACACAAAATTTGAGGTTGCCATTCATCAAACTTCAAAAATTATGTCTCCAACCCCTAATTCATGTTTTTGAGGGTGTATTTATACATTTTCAACTACCTTTTGATTTTTTTTTGACAAAACACCTTAATGACACTTTTTGACAAGTTGCTTGACAACTTTCTTGAGCAACTTTTACAATTTTTATAATATGAAACAAATTTAAACATTATTTGACAAATGACTTAAAATATGACTTCCTAAGACTCAAACACCTCTAAAATGGTTTGATAAACCTATTTATAAGAACCAATACACAAAATAGAGCAACTATTTACAAATGGCCTCATGGAGGCTTGAAAGTAACTTGGAACTCTTGCCCCATGCTCCCACATCATGTCACTATTCACTACTAATAGGGAATGAGTCCAGGGGGAGTTTCACATATATTTATTTCATTTCTAGAAATAGAAATGATAAATCAAGTCAAATACCAATGGTTTTACAATTTTATAATGACTTGATGGTTGTATTATCAAAGATTCCCACTTTCTCTTTAAATTGCTTGTCAAAGGGGGGGTAATGTGTTAGGGGGAGTCCACCCTTTTCCATTGATGTCAAAGGGGTAGAAAATTATGAAAAAATGCTCAATTGATAAAAATGAGCATGGTAGAGGTACATATTAAAAGTGGAAAACATGTGCAAATGCTCAAATGGGAGTGTTGTTGAGAGATTACAATTGGTACAAAGCTCAAAATGTTATAGATCTCAATTGATTTCAATTGGTATTAGACCATTTCAGCCAATTGGTATAAGCATTTAGTTTTACCATTAATGAAAAAGGAGGATATTGTTAGCATATTATTATCATTGATGTCAAAAGGGGATCAGGTGTGAGATAGAACTGATTGTACATGAAGGAGTTCTAGCATTGATGCCAAAATTTTGTCATTAATGTCTAAGGAAGATGGTGTATTGTGGATTTGGAAGGTGAAGTGAAAGTTGCAATTGTTTCTTAGAATATTGCATTATTGTCATAAAATTTTGTCATATCATTGCAGTAAATTATCTTAGTAACCAAAAGTAAAATCTAATTTCATATTTGACATGGGTTTTTTGGGAGTAGCTCATAAATGTGTTTTGCAGGTCTAGAGGTTGAATGCTACACTCAAAATTGTTTTACTTTTGCTCTCGGCTTGAATTAGGGTTTTTTTGTTAAACCCTAGTGTTTGAATTCATGGCACATTAATAGTCTTCTATTTTGTTGTTGAATACTGGTTAAAAGTTGCAGGTCAGTTAAGTTATAACTTACGACATTTAAGTTTGTTTGGTGACTAGCCCCTTCACCTTGTCATCTAGTTGTTGACATCGATGAGCTGACTTGAAGATTAAATGGTGCACATTCAAATTTGATGAACCAATAGCTATCATTGGATATCACACATCGTGAAAATTTCTTTGTATTTTAGTGATACGTGATGAATGACTATTGCTAGATCTCACACATCGTGGAAAGCAAGTAAAAGTTTATCTTAAGATCAATGATATGTGATGAATTCATTCAATGGTCACAATTTAGTTGATCAGATGACCCATGATAGATGAGAGTAGATCTTGATGGGACCAAAGACACGTGGCGTCATATTTCCCAATCAATTCACATCGCTATTGTGAAGAGAAGAAGGTCAAAGATTTGGGCGATAAGAGATGGTAGTGGAAAGTGATGTTAGCAAGGATAGATACCAAAAGGTTATTGCATCACTATGTGTTGTTGTATCATGTTTACACATCCTTGAGACACAATAGTTTTAGTGATGAGTGATGGGGGTGTAAAGTTAGCTGAGTGTGACATTAGTAAAAGACACATGGCATTAGCCCACTAGCTCATGGAGATTTAGTGGGCCCATTGTCCATGCCAATGGGATAGCAATGGGCAATGCAGATTGGTTGATAGTTGATCCAATGGTGATCAATGTAATTTGGTGCATCATGGATGGGAATGGTGATACCCATAGCATATCAGTGATATGTGATGGATATTAAAGGAAAGTGATCGGATGATAATTGCTACATGATGGAAATGGATGAGATTGTTCTGTGTTTTGGTGATACGCAATGGTTATGAACGATATGATTAATAGAGGAGATTTAACTGACCACTTATTAGATGGTCATGATTTAAATTTATGATGATGAAAAAAATAAAGCAGGATCATGGTGCAAAGGTAGGAGATTGAAGCCCTAGATTTGAACAAGGTGATCATGAATGGCTAACTCTATGTAAACAAGGTTTCACCTACAAAGTAACATGGAGATGAAAATTTATTGGCCAACCTACTTCAATGACATGTGTAATGTGATTTTATGCACAAAGCAGTAGTATAGATGACTATAGAGATAAGGATCAAGATTAGATCGAAGGTTCAAAAGAAATCAATAACTGCATATCTGATCTTAGGGTTTGGCAAGAAATGAATGAAGAAAAATTCTCTACACTAGGAGTTAATGTTGTGCAACTCAATGCAGCTGAAGGACAGTGAAGAAGAAATATTGAATCCTAATAGAGGATTAGATTATAATGTAAAATATTGTAGATATTATCATTGATTAGTACTACTCAAATCACATGAGAAGTGTGTCAAATGGAATTTTTGAATATAGTAAGGAAGTGTAGTGTGCAATAGTGACTCTGAGCTCCTAAGACAACCAAAGCATATGCAAAAATAGAAAAAGAGATCTACAGAAGGGTACAATGGTGCATTGAGATAGACTGAGAATTCACTAAAGAAGAAAGTGAGGAACATAGTTGAAAAAGTGGAGTGCAGAGTAGTGAAGAGAGTTGTTGTGGCATCAACAAATAATTCAGCAGTTACATAGCAGGATATAACATTGAATGTGCAAGAGAGAAGGGGAAAAGAAGGGATAGGTAAAAAGTGCAAGACCAAATAACAGGTTGCAAGAGAAGAGGAAATTAGGAGAATATCAACCATACCCAAAACTAGAGAGGAGGTGAAGAGCAGGGAAGAGAGGAACAACAAAAAAAGATGGGATATCGTGAAAAATGTAATTTTAGGGAGAGGCATGGACCAAAGTGAGAGCGGAAAGGACAACACAACACAAGGTTGATTGCAAGTGAAAGAAGGGGCCCATCCTTCTAGGAGATTGGGGGAAGGTAAAAACCCCTACAGAAGGTAAGCAACCCTAGAGGCACCAGGAGGATATGGGACCAAGGGTCCACATCTGACAATGATTAGAAGAGAGATTGATAAATCTGACTACCAGTAGAAAAAATGTAATCAAGAAAGAATAAAAAATATGGGCCCAACATAATAAAAGGCTATATTTATTTTAAGATAGGGCCTCTAGAGTAGGGAGAGAGCCATTATCCAAGCACACGAGTGTAGGGTACTTGGTGAGATCTAATTGGCATAGTTGTAGTGAACTCATAGGTAAGTCATAGACCATGTTTTCTAACATGTCTACAACTTTGTTTCCCTCTCTATAGCAGTGCATGAGTTGGTAGGTGTAAAAATCATGGAGTACTTTTACACCTTGTTTTGATATGGTATGCAACAGCCAACTAATTGTACTTAATTTCTTGCATGTGTTTACTATTATCATGGAATCCCCCTCAATTCAAAAATGTGTTTGACGTGTAATGAATTAGCCAATTTCAGGCCTAAAATTAGTGTTTGTGTCTCAACTTTATTGTTTGTGCCATCTAGAATCACTGTCATGAGGGTGTAAATAATGCTTCTAGTATAAATCCTTAAGACACATCCAACTCCAAAAGCTCCAGGATTCCCATGAGAGGCACCATCGAAATTAAGTTTAACCATACCTATTGGAGGAGGGGACCACACCACATTGTTGCAGTTGGGTTTTGGTTTTGGTGTTCACATTCTTGGATTAGGGGATGAATCAATTCCCATTGAGAATATAGATTTAGATCACAGTTTAAAAATATTTTATGTGTGCTACTCAATTTATATATTGGACATTACTATCTCGATGATTAATATTTTAATTTTGCATATTATAGCTTCAACTAGATGGTGCTCCTTTATGAATATTCTATTGTTTATTTCTCACCATATGCAACATATTATAATTTTGGGGCTAACAACCTAGATTGAGGAAAATGAGTCTTTATTCATGAACGGTCGTGAGGAAAAGACTACTAGCAGTGATTCTTGGAGGGGTGCATCCTAGTTTAGTTTCTTTTGGAGCTATGTCCAACATTGATTTGAGAATTTACATGTTACTAAAATTTGATCTATGTCATCTTCCTATTGGTCATATAATACATCGTTGAAGTGGGAAAAATACTAAGTTTTACCAACCTCTCGTAGGTGAGTATACGTTTAATTAATCTCAACTAGGCAAACGAGCTAACTTTTGGAAGAAGAGCAGAGTTCCAACCTAGTTTGTGGGGCTATTTAATTGATTAAAAATTGCCTTTTTGAATGATTGAAGAGTATCCTAAGATGAAATTGTATTTACCTAACCTGGAAGGGGCCCAGGTGAGGTTGTTAAGTTCCATGGAAAAGAATATTTAACACTACTAGAGGAGATCTAATAATTGAGACTTTTAATTTTTTGGGAAGTTATAGTCAGTAATTTTTTTCCATTTGACATTTGAGAGAAGGTTCACTTCAGGAATAATGTAGTATTTAAATTTTGGTCCCAAGGCCACTTTAAATATATTCTTGCTTCCTGTAGTCTTTCAATTTTAGATAGTGGTAGAAATCCATTCCAAGAGTCTTCCCAAAACATGTTTTTTTCTCCATTTTTTATGGACCGAGTTAAATGTGAGGTGATCACTTATTTGTAGGTTATGATAAAGTTCCACATTTTTATCCCTCTAAGGGATTTGACATTGTAAAGATGCATTCTGGGAGTGCAGAATCTATGTATTTACTTTGCATGATTCTGGTCCATTCAGAGTGTGGCTTTGCAAAAACATTTTGTAGACATTGAAAAATGTCCTAGACTTGCTCATACCCTTTTTCCTTGTTAATTCCCTTGTCTAATGTCATAAGTATTCTACTAATTAAATAATTTTAATTAATTCATTTATATCTTTTTATTTCTTCCTTTGATTAATTGAATAAATTGAATTTATTTAATTACATTGCTAATGTCCTTTTCCTCTATAATTAAATAAATTTTATTTATTTAATTATCTATCCACTTTCTACTATAATTAAATAGTTATTCTAATTATTTAATTGTTCACTAGCCTTTCTCCCACAAATTAAATAAATTTTAATTATTTAATTGCTTACTAAGTTGTCATTTTCCTCCCATTTTGAATTAAATTATTATTTAATTTAAAAATCAATTTGTCACATGTCTTCTTTAATTAAATAATGTTCCTATTATTTAATTATCCATGTTCCATTTTTTAATGAAATTATTATTTAATTCAAAAATCAACTTGTCACATGTCTTCTTTAATTAAATAGTGTTTCTATTATTTAATTATCCATGTCCCACTTTTGAATGAAATTGTTATTTAATGAGAAAGTCAATCTGTCACATGTCTACTACATTTAAATAATGTTTCTATTATTTAATTAGTCATCTTCCTCTCAAATCAAATAATGTCCCACTTTTAAATGAAATTGTTATTTAATGAGAAAGTCAATTTGTCATATGTCTACTACAATTAAATAATGTTTCTATTATTTAATTTGTCATCTTCCTCTCAAATCAACTAATGTACCACTTTTGAATGAAATTTTTATTTAATGAGAAATTCAATCTGTCACATGTCTACTACAATTAAATATTGTTTATATTACTTAATTAGTCATCTTCCTCTCGAATCAAATAATTTTATATTCATTTGATTTCCTTCAGCAACCTCGTTTTCTATACCAATCTCATGAAATCTTATCTCCTATTGTCTCATTCATTCTCAACCATTGATTGAATTCAATCTTAGTCATTCATTTCTACCTTTTCCCTAACTTTTCCCTTACCTTATTTCATTCTAAAACTTTTATTCTTAGCCATTGATTGACATATCTCTTTGACATTCAGTCTCAGCCCTTCATTCAAATTTTTCTTTTCTATAAAAGACCTTTATCTTTGTCATTTTAACATCCTATGCTATCTAGGCATCCACATCTTGAGATAATGCAAGTACATGCTATTAGTGTGAGACAACTATCTTCAATATTTTGTTAGGAATTTTCATAGACTACTATTGCACAATCAAATATGAGGGCATCAAGTACATTCAAGCAGAATGGAGAAGAAAAATGGAGGTTAAGAAATGATGGCATGAAAACTTTATAGTGATACTGTTTTATATTCCATTTTTTTTATGCTTATTTGTGCTCCATTGTTGGTTTAGGGTTAGTTTTTATGCTATTTTACATTAACCATGGAATTTTACCCTAGATTACACATTCCACACTAGTTTGGCTCCTAGAGCTAGGTTTCTTGCTTCTAATTTGTGTCTACGCCCACTCCTTCGTGTTTTTTATTTCGCAAAGTTTATTCCATGCAACTAGCGAGATTTTACAATTTTTCTTGTTGTCCAAATTCCCCTTCCAGAGGAATTTCCTTATACATCTCTCAATGCTCTCTTGCACTACTCTTGGTACTTTCAAGAATGACATGATGTAGTTGGGGATAGTTGAAATAACCTCTTTGGCTAGTGTGAAATTTCTTACCATTCTTAGAAACATTCCTTTCAATGATGTAATTCTATTTTTTAAATGGGATAAAATTTAATTCCAAAATTTAGGTTTTCTTGGACCTAATAAGAACAAGATTCCCAAATACTAGCTTGGTAGTTCATCTTGTTTGAAGTTAATAATTTATAAGATGCATGTAGACACCGTCGGTGAGGTGTTTTGTAAGAATATGCTTGACTTTTCCTCATTGATTTTTTTCCCTAAAACCCTGCAATAATTTTCCAAGAAATTTTTAATGCTTGTGGCTTCCTAGACATTTGATTTATAAAATAGTTTGTGTACCATCTACAAATAGTGAATGAGTCATGTTGATGTTTGAATTTGGGATATGACTACCTTGCCATGTGCCTTGTCAGTGAGCTCCTGATATTGGCCACCTTATAGATTTTGGCATTAGGATGAAGAGGAAGGGTGATATTCGGTCACCTTTCCCAACTCCTTGTGAGGAATTAAAGCAACTTGATATGCTACCATTTATCAAGAGGAAAAAAACTTCCTATGAAATTAGAGAAATAACCCACTAGCACCATATGTGGGAAAACCCCAATTTTAGAAGCACTTTATGTAGGAAGTCCTTATTTAGCCTATCATAGACCTTCAACATGTTGAGTTTAATAATCATTCCTAGAATTTTGTTTTCCTTAATAGAATGCAAGGTTTCATGGGCTATTAGGTCCCCTTCCATAATATCTTTTCCTACAAAAAACCCTCCTGGTTTATCAAAGATAACTCTGGGGATGATCTTAGCTAATTTGGAGGTGATAACCTTGGAGAATATTTTGTATATGGTACTACACAATGAAATGGGCATGCAATCAACCAAGGTAGAAGGGATTTGATTTTTTAGGATTGGAGCTATAAAGGTGTTATTTAGATCCTTTAATATTTTTGCATTTCTCCTTGATTCCTCTAATGCTAGGAGGATACCAACTCCCATGAACTCCCAACATTTTTTGAAAAAAATGTAGTAAACCCATCCATACCTGGATCTTTGTCTGGCATCATAAATAAGACCACTTCTTTCACTTATTTGAGCATGAATGGTTTTAGAAGGAATGCATTTTCTTTCGTGGAGGTTAGAGATGGAATGTATTGAATACACTTGTCTATAATAGGGTTTCATGCTTGGGCCATTTTCTGGTCCGATACACAATAGATTTTAGAAGAAAAAGACTGCTTCTTAGCTAATAAGTTTTGCTTCCTTCAAATTACTGCCTGAGGAGGAAATAATATTAAATATAGTGTTCTTTTGTTGTCTGATTTTTTATGACATATGTAAGAATTTTGTGTTCTTGTCCCCTTCTTATAGCCAGGTCTCTCTAGATTTTTTATCCCAAAATATCTCTTCTCTTGTCAAAATCTCTTCTAATTCCAATTGTAGTTATTTTTGCAAGCCGAAGGAGGTGTGGTTCATGCCAAAAAATATGATTTGCTCATTGATCTTTTCAAGTTGAGCTTGAAGAGATATTTTCTATGAAAATATTATTTCGAAATGTTTCACATTCTAGACTTTGATTTTCTAGCTAGAACAATCTAGTGCCAGCAATAAAAGGTGCATTTTCCCACCAGCATTTGAGTTGTGGTAGGAAAAGGGGATCTCTAAACCACATTTCCTAGAACTTGAAGGACTCTTTGTCAATAATTGTATAATGGTGGAAGAATTTTTTTATGTACATAATCTCCCATCCAAACACCAATCCTATGGGTGTGAGGGTGCATAGGGTTGCATCAAACATTGTTTAGGCTTGATATTTTTGGTTATCTTGGGAAACTTGGTTTCTTTTATTATATATCTCTCTTTTTCTTCTTTCCTTTTGTAAAAATATTTTTCCCCTATCAAACACCCAACTTACCTTCATAAAAATATTATTTCCATTCCTTTGTAAAAGTATTGGTTAAAAAATGTATCATGATGTAAATGGATGATCTTATAGTATTATTTAAGAGGAGAGGTTATCGTATTGAATATTTGAGGAAAGTACTTTAAAGATGTAAAAGAAACAAAATCTCATTAAACCCTAAGAAATGTATCTTTGGAGTTCAAAAGGAAAAATCATATATGTCACATAATTTTTAAAATTGAATCTTAGTTGATCCCAATTGAGTGGATCTATATTTAACATTATACCACCAAATAGTAACAAGAATCTAAAATCTTATTGTGGAAGATAAATTTTCTCTAAAAATTATCACATGTTCTCTAAAGATTATTTGACAATTGAATGCAATGTTAAATAAATAAACTAGGATAGAGTGGATACTAAGTTAGAATTTGTATTTACAAAGATTAATAATACTATTAAAAAGTCACTAGTGGTGGTAGGTCAAAATTATTCAATACCATTCTATATTTACTATTTTACATTATACTATACATGTGCTATAATGCTTACACTATAGAATGATCAAGGGTGTGAAATGGCCATTGCAATTATGAGTGAACCTTTTAAAGATGTGGGGTTAAATTACATAAATTTGGAAAATGAGTCTTACTCATTAGTATGAGAATTGAATAAATTAAAACATTATATTTTGAGAAGAAATTTATTTCTAACTATTTCTAAGGATATAGTCAAGGCCTTACTCATGTAGAGTGAGATAGGTGAAATAAGAGAAAATTGGTTTATCATAATTCAATAGTTTGGTATATAAGTTTCACTCATGAGTTTGTAAGAGGACAAGCACTAACAAGATTCGTGGAGAAAGTAGACCTAGTTATTTTAATTCATTAATATCTAGTATATGTGGACTTATAGGACAATTGGTATGTAGATGTTATATACTATTTTCTAAAAATTAAATGTCCTACAAACTTTAACTCCAATTTGAGGAGAGCTCAATGCTTGAAGAGTAAAAACTTCATTATCAAAGTAGAGGTTTCATTTGGAAATAATCATTTTGGGATATGTTTGAGATGTTTGAATAATAAGGTGGTATATCTTATTATAATATTTTCAAGATAAATATTGTATAGGATATCCTTATAGAGTTACAAATACAAATCAAATATTAAGGTTGGAATACCACTGTCCTAATATTTTTAAAGATTATTAATCACATGCACATTCATCTCATTTCTTCAAAAATTTAGCAACAAGAAAAAGAATCCCAACATAATCATTCTAAAAAAATCATGGAACTAAACCATTTTTCATAATAGGTTTTAGGTTTTATCAATATTATGAATACACCTTTCTCTACAGGAAAAATTTATGTCCTCACTACAATTCACCGTTTGTAAAGATGGATGAAAGCCTAGTCCTAAAAATATTGCATGAATGAAGTGGTTATCAAATTTGTGGAGGAAATATCATGTCCAAGATTTGTATTCCTTATGCATTAGTATGCTATAGTGAACCTAAATTTTATTTATTAAAATTTTTAAATTGTTTTGAACATAGAACAATCTTAAAGTCTTCATAAAATTGTAGCATCCCCAAGGGAATGGAGTAGAAATATTCAGTAAAAAGATTTATTAGACATTATTAACAATTTTTTACTCAAGAATTCTAGAGAAGGGCACTCATTCTTAAATATATGCCTCATGGGTTGATAAAACTATAAAATCAACCTTATGAATATCACCATATCATTCATTTTATGAAATTGACCATATATTCTTTGTAAACCTAAATTTGTACATACCTTATAATTTATGCATTATTATCTAGAAACCAATAAAATAATAGAAGGTATACTTATTAATTACTATATAGAGAGAAAAAGAGAGATAATTTTATGTTATAGTAATCATGAATTAGCTAATAATTAATTAATCTTTAATTAATTAGTAGTGTAATTTATTCTCATGCACTTAAGCTAAATTTATGAGTGATTTATTATATTAACTAATGTGCTATTATTAGATTATTCTATCTCATTGTATGAGATATTGACACTTGTCATGATCTATCTTAGTAAAAACCTAATTTATTTATTTTTATTTAAATTGAAACTTTTCCCCACACCAAGGAAAAATAGTTTATTTATTAAAAGAATCTTAAGGAAACTATTCATTGAAGAAAGGACCTCGTGAGGAAATATACGTGGGCCCTAAATGAGGACTCCCACTACATTAAATTTATTTTGCTAGATTCTTTTTTTAACAAACTTTGGGTTTTAATAATGAGAGGCTTCTTTTTGTTATTTTAAATGGGATCTTTATCTTTTACTTTAAATGAAAATAAATGAAATATATATATAGATAAATGTATATATTAATATAAATATTTGCATATATAATAAAGGTAAATAATTAAGTAATAAGAAGATATAATATGTATGTAAGAATTACATTTAAAAATGATAATAATAAATAGTGATAATATGATGATGGGTAATATGAATTGAAATAGTAATTCTAAAATGTTCTTACTCTAATCACATTAATGATGTTATGGTGGTAATTAAAAGTATTGGAAGAAACAACAAGTTGGAAAATAATAGTGTTTGTGCATTATTGTTACAAAAAAATTGTAATTTGTGTTTTTTCTTTAGGTGTAATTTTTGGGCATGACATAATCCCTTTACCATTTAGGGTTGCTCCTATATAGCACTCAACCCTCATTATATTATCAGACTGTTTGATAGTCTCTTGCATTTTGTAGCTTTTCCCTACTGAGGAATATTGCAATTCATTGTTTATAGATCTCTTATGTAGAAACTGTCTTTGTTTTTTGTTTGATATTATGGCTTGTGCTTTTCATAATTCTAACATGGTATCAGAGAATGGATTCAGTGAACCCCTTCTCGATTTATGAGGTTTTCTTCTTCAACAAGGGTTACAGGCTTTAATTCTAGAATACCCTTCACATTTTTTTGCAAATTTTGGAGGTGGTTTAATTTTTGGTGTATTTGGAACCAAAATAGAGTATTTCATAGGATTTAGAGCTATCGAGAAAGGTTTTCCTTTTTTTTTGGCTTGATTTGGATTCCTCAAGTCAAATCTACAAGGGTTTAAAGTTGTTTCCTTTTCTGTAGATTGTTGGAACACAACTATCTACTAAAAGGGGGGTGAATCAATAGAGTTAATAAAACTATTCCTTTAAACCTCTTTAAACCAAATAAAAATATTATGCAGAGAGACCAATGACACACAAATTCACATAACATCAAATGTATGTGGAGAACCTAATATGAGAAAAACCATGATGACACTAGCTGCTTGAGTCTACTACTCAGATCTAGCCTCACAAGTAAAACGTCACTGGTTACAAAGTTTAAGAGAATCAACTCTAAGGAGACACCAATCCCCTAATTCAGCACCAACTTAACAATCTGATGGCACCAACCAAATATACAAAAGGAGCTACAACTCCAAATTACATAAGAGATTCAATTGAATCAAATTCCCAATTGCAAGTCTACTACGGAACTATATATTTACTTTTACTCTGATTTGTTTTTCTTTTCAAAAAGCTCTCTATTCTTTACTACTATAGGAACACTTCTATCTTTGTTACTATTGCAATCTCAATAACTCATCCCTATCTCTTCTCTTACTCTTCTTTATCTTTGTTTTAAACATTTATGTCATTCATTTGAGCTGCATACATACATCATACTCTATTACTCTATTTTTCTCTTAGTGTGTGTAACTCTTCATGTTATCAAGAAGATTATTTTTGAATGTTAGAACATCATTTTATATGCTCTATTCCACCGCTTGTCTTCTTTCTATCAAAATCCTCAACCTAGATTTGATACGTAGATCTAATAAATACCAAATGTTTGTTATGCACAATAGAAATTGTATCTGATCTTTATTGCTACTTGAAAGTCTATGAAGTTGTTTTTCCTATATAATTTTATCTTTTAGCTATTGTGCATGTTAGATTTCTTCATCTATGTTGAGTTCCATTTGTTGGTTGTTTTTTTTTTTATGTATGAACCAGGTTTGACTCCTAATTTACCTATGGAATTGCCAAATCCAATCAAAGGCAGCTCGGAGGACCTGGACCAACTAACGAAGATTTTAATAATAACCTCCTGCACTTCGGGCTCTGCAAGACCCAGGAGGGTGGTCCCTATAGCATATTTATGATCTCTGCACCAAACTCATAAACATGTTAATAAAAGTTTCACAGATAATCTCACTCAATAGCTCAACAGAATGAGACAAGACTGAAATGAATCGGCTATTCATCAGTAATGTCAACCACTTGGAGCATGAGATGGTTATAACATCATTTCGTAACTTATGATAGTCATTTTAATTTGCAAGTTGGCGGCAAGCCCTAAGTGAAGACATACAGAAACGGGATTTCATAAATTCATGCAATTTAGATCAGTGCCATATACCATTGGGGAGTCAAGTTTACAAACATTCGGAAAGCAACAACAGATTTAAACACATAACACATATGATCCTTGGCAATATTGCATTACAATATTGTCAATCCCTATCCCAGCCCAATACTTCTTACCAAATCCTTTTACAAACATACCCATCTATGACTCCATCCAAGCATTTAATTAATTCTTTGAATTAAATCCAAAACAGAAACATACTCATCACAACAATGAGATGAACATCATAATCCTTGATTATTTTATTCAAAATTATGATATGTTTGTATACAGGAGAGACAAGAGCTCAAGATTTATCATCGTAACTCAAATGCTAGTACTGTTATAAACCTTGGAATTTCATAAACATAAAACCCATTACAAGTGAACCCCAAACCTAAATTGCCTTAACATTCAAAACGAAATTCATACAATGCATTCTGCAACTAGACCTAGACTCGACCTTCAAAAATATCTAGCTTGCCAACCCCTACTTCTGGCCTTGAAATCCTTCTTATAGAAATGAAGGAGCAAACAAGCATTGGACTAGAAGTTACACATGTCATTAATTGATAGGACCACTATGAGCCCATTCAAAACCATGATGAAAATACCAAGTCCCTGAGCATCTTCCCCTTAATTCTGTCCATTACACAATAGTTCCCATGTTTGTTACATCTCAAAATCTGCATCCAAAACCATCATGGAATCTCAACCATAATTAGTTATACCGTAACTGCTAAGCTATTAATCTCTAGTAGTAGATACCGTTTTACTCCTCTTTAGTCAAATATTTGTCCACCCAAATTTGATACTCTTCATCTGTGGGCCAATTAAAATTCACCACCTCTATCACTTTAGTATTATAAGGTGTGAACTTTACCGCAACTTGGTTGGCTTCTCTTTCAAATGACTCCATAAACATGCTAGTATTAATTATTTTGTCCATGTCGCTTACTAACAAGTCATAATCTAAGTCATCACAAATCAATTTGATTTGTGCAGTGATAACTTCTTCTGTCCTTTCTTTCCACTGTTGCAATCTTTTGATATTTCCTTGTGCATCCAATATATCGAGCAAAAAGGTATCACTCCAATCATTAAAACCTTTTACTAATTCTCCAATTTTCTTACCCAAGTCATTACGTAGAGCCTGGAATCCCTTCAATGTTTTCACAAAACCTTGAGTAGGTTTTAATAATTGAGGCCTATTATTTGCATCAAACTTAGAAGACCTAAACATAATGTCTAAGTCAGTGGCACGAGGGATCCACTTCTCAACCAGGGGTAAAACAACATCCTGATCTTTATTAATATTTTGCAAACCAGTCAAAAATAAAGAATATAAACAATGACCAAATGGCAGCCTAGAATCAACCTTCTCATTCAAATGCCTCAACACGGTGTCCACCACCTCATTGTGTTTGGCCATGACATCATTCTCACTAGCCTTTAGGGCGGCCTATAGCTCTATGATCTTACTCATCATCTGCTTTTTGGTGGGATCCACAGAGTATTCTATCTCCTCTTGAACCGGCTCTGGCACATGACTAGGACCTGATGTTTGAATTGGGGACCCAGGGATAGAAATGATTGGAACAGTAGGAGGTAATGACCCAGAAGTAGTAGGTATTTCTTTGACAACAGGAGCATTTAAAGATTCTCCTACCTGCCCATACTTTAACCTATCTAATTTAGACTATAGATCAACATTTCTTTGTTGCATTTTACTATATTCCCCAATTATTACATTATATTTTCCCATTAGACTCCTCCTTTCAGCCTCTTCCCTTTCTGCTATTCTTTGGGCCAATTTGGCCACATTCAGTGTCAGGCTTGTAGCTTTTGTTACTAAGGTTGCAGAAGCTGTTTTGATAATGAGCCCGCCTCTTAGATTTGGGCTAATATCTGCTACATTTGGCTTTCTACCCTGAGGTGCCAATGCCCATATGGCTAATGTCTCATATTCTCCACTAAAGGCAGAATCTTGTAGGGCAACCTTGACCTCTTCTTCACTATTCTGCATAGGATGCTTGGATTGCATAATAGAATTGAATGCCACAGCATCAACTATGTCCCATTCAGGGAGGAGTAAGACACCTGCTTGGGTCACCAGTTTCCTTCCTTCTTCAGGAGTGATGCTTTTGAATTGTTCCATCAATTCAGCCTTCACTTCATCATCATTCTCCTAGTCTAACCTATCAGGTCTTGACTCTTGTCTGCTCTTGCATTTATCCTGATATTCTTCTAGCTTCATTCTCCAAATCAGTTGCAAGAATACAAGGGTTTTCACAAAGGTATCATCATCCATGAATGCCTTGCAGGATTCCATCCTAGCATCCTACACATACTGCCCCTTTATATCGATATCAGTGAGCACCAATTGTGTTGATCTAGGGGGAGAAGGGATACCGACCTGCATTTCTTGGTCAGTTACAACAATTTCATCCACCAGAACCTCCTGTGGTTCTTCAATCCTTTGCCTCTTAGGGCAGCTCCACAGGATCCCTATTTGGTGGTGAATCCAGATCTATAATATTTATCCCAGCAAGTTTCTTGATCCCATGACTCGGCAGTGATGATGTTTTCATTACTTGTTTTCCCATTTTATTTCCTGCCTCCTCATCACTGCTAGTATTTTTCCTCCTCCTATACAGAGGTCTATCCACTGGTGGCTGGTAAACTAGCCTTGTTTCCTCAGGCCTCACCTCTGACTCCTGAATCCCGAGGTGTAATTCTAAATTAGCCTTCTTGGTTCTCAAAATGTTAATGATCTCCTTAAAATTGCTCATCAGAAAATCAATTCTTTTATGAAATGGAGTAAACTCCATTAATGGATCATATCTTGCATCCATTTTATGTACCATGGCTAGGATCTTCTCATATGCAATCCACTTCTCCTTATTTAATTCTTGCTGGTTCAAATCAAATTCATTTCTTATCAAATCCTCGGGGAAGTTGAAAACATGAACTAATTTACCACCCTTCATCTTCTGCCTAAATAGGGGAAAGAATCCCTCAGGGTCATGTTGTCTTCTGGATCCATTTTTCAAATGGTATTCATCAAAATATCGGTCAAAATGGACCCATCCTCCTTTAGAGAACACAAAGTCAGAGACAACTATATAATCAGGGAACAAAGTCCCTTTTCCCCTTCCTATCAAACTCTCTTCATGAATGCAGCCTAACTGCCACATCACTTCTGCAAATCCCATTCTTGATGGCACATTATAAGGGAGAATATGAGGAGCTCCCTAGAAACCATAAACCCTCAAAACAGTACTCACAGGGTATAGAATAATGTCACCCCAATTGTGGCATATCTCCAAGTCAGGTTTCCTCATTTTGGGTCTGAGGAAATCATGCAAATCCTCTAGAATTATTGGCACATTAACCACCAATTTAGCCCTAACCCTAGAGGCGAAGCATTTATCAAACTGCACAAAACTAGCACCTCCTTTGTTACCAAACATGTCCGCACTCCAAGCCTGTACTAGCAACCTCTCTCCATTTACATCTCACCTCAGCTCCATCTTTTCTGAGAAGAAGTCAGCATTCTCATGCAAGAACATATGCATTAACAAAGAATACCAAAAGAAAGGAGTACCAGAATCTCCATTGTGCAACTTCAGCAAACCCTCATGTATCCTTTCAGCAAGGAATGAAGCATAATCATAGATCACAGAAAAATTAGGGTGCTAAATCTGAGCTCGCATGAACATAAAAGCGATGGGCATCACACTATTAGGGTTGAAACCAATGATTTGGCATAGTGAATAGAATGTTGCCAAGAAATGATCAGCAAAACAACTTAGCCTAAATGGCTCCTGATCAGTTGGGCTGATGTGAATTGTTGAACTACCCGCCCTGGCTAGGTGAGGGGGAAGCAGCCTTGACCTAAAGAGAGGCTGAGATCTAGCATATTCCTACTTCATCTCCTCAAAGTCAATTCGTACCAGAAATGAGCTATACTCACTCAAATCAAAGACCTGACGAATTGTATTTGCATTCACGCTCAATAGAACGTCGCCATCGTTATCCCTGACAATTTGTATGACAAGGCCATACCGTGCAGCCACTGCCCTAATTAGGTCAATATCCATGAATACATTGGGTACCACCAGCTTCCCCATATCGTATCTCCAACTGTTAGAAAAAGGGTGAGATACATTACGCTGCCCATACCATATTCTGAACATTTCCAAACCTGTCATAGGTATTCTAGAGTCTGCAATATTGTAGTTCTTACACCTCATTCCCTCACCTAGGGTTGTCCCATTCATCAAGACCAAACCCTTCCTCCTGTCATTTGTTGACAATGGGAATTGGTCTAGGAAATCATCATATAAATTTATGTGTATGTAATCAACACGGCCAGAATGCTGCTTTGGTGGTGCCATTTTAACAAGTAGGGCTTCCTCAAAAACAAATTCATAGACCAACTAAAATTACCCATAATGGAATTATAGTACAGTCTTATAAATTTTTCACAATCTAGAAGAAACAGTAACCCTAGAACAGTAATCAAGAAAATCACCAACAACACAATGCAAGCTTCTTCTTGAATCACTTTCAAATAAAGATAGTGGTAAGAGAAATCAACTTAGGGAATTCGCGCCACACAAAAAAGAAAACCCATGCTGAAACTGCTTTGAAAACTTCTATCTCTGGCTCTGGATCACTTCGCAAACACTTGAATGTCTTTATGGCAAGGAAATTATGAACTTAAATACTTAGAAATGATGAAAATAGCTAGGTAGATGTCTCATCCACCATTAAAGCTCACTTGTGTGCCATGCCAATGGCCTCAATTACATTTGATGCAAGTTTAAAATCTAGCCATCGAATGGCTGTCTTCAAAAAGCTGACAATACTTCCATGTCATCAGCAAGGGCCCACAATAAAACGCAACTTCAAAAAGTACATGTGGCAATCACCCACGATATCACGATCACTAAACCCCTCTTGGTTTAGGATCACGCGATAGCGGACAGCCATTGATCTCCACTAGTGGATAACCATTAATCTCCACCATCAACGATCTCAATGATCAGAATAGGAGGTAGCATCGATGCATATCTGTCGAGTAGCTTTTCCGCCAAGATTATGACACCGCCATTGATTTCAAGCACGTGCATATCTCATGTGGTTTAGTAGCCTGCCAAATAACGCCCTAAAGTTCAATACATAAATTAATCGCTTTATTTACTTCCTTCGGCACCGACAACCTAATACATGTGGCGTCCACCAGTGATATCGCTATCGCCTAAAAGCCAGCAGTGACGTCATTGCGGGATGGCGAGCAATGGTCAAGATCAAACGTAAGAAGATCAACGGTCGGTAGAATACCCCTGCAAAACATTAAAATACTTAGGAAAAATTAAGGGGAAGGGCACATCGCCTAGGGCAACGACAGTCGATGACATAAGGTTGTTTTAATAGATAAAACACGGACAAGTTTAGACTCAGGCGAATAAAAGATTAGCCAAAAAATTTCATCTTATATTAAAAGGGGCCATGCCTAGACAATCACATAGGACATAAGTTGTTCTTAAACGACCCTCTCCAAAAAGTAACGATGAAGTAGACCCAACCCAACAGTAGAATGCAAGGTCCCATGGAAGCAAAGCATAAATAATTTCTCAGGTACCATCCAAGTAACAAGGTAAAATAGGAAAATAATGGAAGACCAAGGACCTTAACGTTTAGGCTCCATCAATGGCTCTAGTTGGGGATGTTCATTCCACTGGAATGAAGCGAGAATAACAGAATCTTAGGTAGAGCAAACCAGTTGTAGAAACAACCAAAAGGAAAAACTAGAAAAACCAAAAGTAAAACTATATACGAAACTAAACCTACCGTTCATGGAAAACAATACTTCAACTGAAGTACAACTTCAAGAATTGTCCATGAACAGGCAATTCAAGAATTTCACCAGTCATTTCTTGGAGAAAATACGAATCCTCCCCCCACCTATTATTTATTAGGAATGGTCCTAAGCAAATTGCATCAAATTTTCCATGTTTCCCCTTGTCTTCTAACCTGGCATTCCACATCAAAACCATATCTCCACTCTGGAAAGTTCTTGCAATTGTCTTCTTGTCATACAAATTTTTTACCTGCAACTGTAACTTGGCATTTCTTATTTGAGCTTCCCTTCTGGTTTCATCTAACTCGATGAGGGCTTCCACTCTCAATTGCATCTCGTCTTCTATCTCATTATCATACACGTGGACAAATCTATACATTTCCATGAGGTTATTCTGGGGCAACCTTGCATTTATCCCATATACTAAGTCAAATGGGGCACATCCTATTGCTTTCTTCACAGTCACCCTATCTACCCAGATTGCTAGTTTAAGCTTACAATCCCATGCCTTCTTACTTTGATCTAGGGTCCTCTTAATAATCTTCATCAAGCTTTTATTGGTTGATTCTGCTTGTCCATTTCCTTGTGGGTGGTAAGGTGATGAATAAGAAATTTGGATGCCATACTTTTCACAAAATTCCATGTATTCCTCAGATCTAAAACACATTGCATTATCTGATACAATCCTTTCAAGACATCCAAATCTGGTCACTATATTATTCATCAAGAAGTCAATTACCACCTTACTAGTTGCTTTCTTGGTTGGAATCGCTTCCACCCACTTAGTAAAGTAATCAGTGGCCACCAATATCCATGAATGACCCCCACTTGATTTGCAAGCTATCTCCCCTATGAAATCAATACCCCATTGCTGAAATGGAGATTGAACTGCAACTAGTTTTAAAGGTAAGTTACTAGAAAAATTTAACTTACCAGAAAAACGCTGACAAGCATCACATTTCTTCACTAACTGATATGTATCTCTGAAAATAGTCGGCCACCAGAATCCAGTTCTCATTATTTTGTGTGCAGTAGTTTTGGCCATATAATGCCCTCCACAGACTCCACTATGCATTTCATTCAAAATTTTCTTAGCCTGATCCTGATCTACACACTTTAGCATGACACCTTCTCCATTTCTCCACCAGATTTCTCCTTTTATGATAACATACTTGATTGCATGTAACTTCAATGTCCTTTTCTCATTTTCACTCAACTCATCAGGACATTTCATCTTTTGCAAATAATAAATCACATCCTTATACCAGTTACAATGATCCATATCACATATGTGTGATCTCTCTTCTTCTTCAAGCAAACTGATCTGATTAGCTTCCAAATTACTTTGGGTCATAAGCTTAGCCAAACCCTGTCCCCTCACTAACTTAGTAATTTGAATTTCAATATTGAATTCTTGGATGCTATTAATCCATCTACACCTCCTTCCTGACACTTCCTATTGTGTAAAAATATCTTTTACAGCAGCACTGGGCACATAGGCAATTATAGTAGCTCCCATCAAATAGGTCCTGAAAGCTTTTATTGCTTTTACTAATGCATATGCCTGTTTTTCATTCATGTCATATTTGAGTTATGCCGCCTGCAAGGATTTGCTAAAAAAAGATATAGGTTGCTCAAAACCTTCAGCATTCTTTTGTAATAACACAGTTGCAATGGTGTGGAAAGAGGCAAATGAGAAAATCTGCAAAGGTTTGGAAAAATCAGGGGTTTTCAACACAAGTGTTTCTTTAATAGCTTGCTTAATATCATGGAAATCTTGTGTTGATGCTTCTTCCCACTCGACCTTGGCCCCTTTTTTAAGCATCTTAGAAATAGGGCGAACTAATTCAGCAAAGTTTGTAACAAATCTTCTCAAGAAATTAATTTTCCCAAAAAAGGATTGGATTCCCTTAACATTTTGAGGTTGCAAAACCTTATCTATTGCTATTACCCTTTCCGGATCAATTCTAACCCCATCCTTAGAAACAATATGTCCCAACAACTTCCCCTCTCTCACTCCAAAAGTGCATTTCTTGGGGTTTAAGGAGATACCATATTCCAAAGCCCTAATGAATATTTTCTCAAGATGTTCACAATGATCATCCTCTTTCTTGGAATATACTATCAAATCATCTTGATAAATCACCAGAAAAAAATTGATGAAATCCAAAAATGCCACATCCATAGCTCTCTAGAAAGTAGCTCCTGCATTTGTTAAGCCAAAAGGCATTCTTACATATACATAAGTTCCCCAAGGTGTAGTGAAAGTTGTCTTAAATTGTTCAGATTCCTTAACCATAACTTGATTATAGCCAGAAAATCCATCCATCATGGACATTAACTCATGACCTGTTACTCTTTGCAACATAGCTTCCATATTCGGCAATGGGTAGTTATCCTTTAGTGAAGACACATTCAAATTTCTGAAATCCACAAATAGTCTAATGTCTCCATTCTTCTTCCTCATAGGTACCAAATTAGATACCCAAGATGAATGTCTAATTGGTTTGATGATTCCTACATCTCTCAACTTAGTGAGTTCTTCTTGCATTTTTGGAGCCAAAGTGGGGTTAATAGGTCTTTGCTTTTGCCTGAAAGGTTTAGCATTACTACTCAAAGGAATCTCATGTTGAAACAAATCTTGTCTATAAGCCTTAAGATCATCGTAAGACTAAGCAAATACATGTCTGAATTTTCTCAACAAGTCAGTCAACATCTTTCTCACCTTTGGTGGCAACTTCTTTCCAATGTATACTTTCTTTGGTGATGCATCAGTCCCTAAGTTCACTTCTTCCAAGTCATTAGGGTGAGGTGTAGGACGATTAGTCTTAGCCCTATCCTAGTTATCAAACACTATTTCAAGGACAACTAAACCCTTAGGAATTGTGTTAGTTTTTAACTAAATAACTTCGTTTCCAAACACAGTATCCTTACCATCAATGTTTTCAAGAAAGGCTCCAAAATCTATTTCTTGAGTTTCATACTCATCCACACAATTCAAAAATCTCAGTATATCATCATCACTGTCAAAAACTTGCTAGTTCTTAATATTATCAGGGACAAATGGTCTAGTCTACACTTCGACCTTCAAAATTCCAGCATAAGTCATATCATCTGGCCTTAGTGCAATATTTTCCAACAAATCTGCTACCTTATTATGGCCTCTTTCCATCCACTTTACCCTAAAGGTGTCAAAACTTTCCAATTCATCCCATACAAAATTTCTATATTGTTTTAATCTTTTATTTTTTGACATGTACAAGGATCTGACTTGGGAGATTACATGCTTCGAATCTCCAATCACTTTGAGTTTCTTGATCTCATGTTTTTGAGCCAATCTTAATCCTAACAACAATGCCTTATATTCAGCTATGTTGTTAGTGCATTCAAATAGCAGGGTAAAAGAGAATTTAAAATTTTTACCACTTGGTGACCTCAACAACACACCTACACCAGAGCCCTCCTTGGAATTTGCATCATCAAAGAATATAGTCCACAAATCATCACATTCTGACAAACTTTTAACTTTTGTATCAATTGGTGCAGCAAGCTTATCACAACTACTAGGGGGTTCCTTAGCCCTAAACTCGTTTATGCCATAGTCAGTGAAACATGTCAAATCCTCAGTCAAGCTATGCTCAATCATATGAGGCACCTTTGATTCTCTTTTAATCTTGACATCTTTTCCATCAATGCAAAAAGTAGCAAATGATAAATCACATTGCATGTTGCCTCCCATTGAGGCACTCCATTTTCTTGACAACAACATCCCAAAATGGGGGGGAATGTCTACAACTAAAATAGTCATGGCCAGAGCTATATCAGGATATTGGGTAAGCACCTCTCTGGAATCCAATGCATAACATTTTCCTTGAGTAGTATCAACTGTCAAGCCCGTTGCTTCCATAATCTTTACTGGCATAACATTATTTGATGCCCCTGAATCTATCATGCAATTTTTCAAAGTTTTCCCATTGATATTAACACTCAAGAAAAAGGGTGTGATGTTCTCCAAACATATATTGACAGAATTCCCTAAGTAAACCTGGGGAATTTGAGTTACAATTCCCTCTAATTCTTTCACTTCTATTTCTTCCTTCTCCTTAAGTTCTTTATGATTCTCTTGTTCCAATTTATCATTAGGGATTCTAGTGATCAAGGCTATTGTCTTTTCTCTATGCTCATTTATTCTCATCATCTCAAGCCATGGTACAGTAACCTTGACTTGAGATAATACTTGAAATATATCCACAAGTGTATATTTGGGCAAATGAGGAATTATACCATCATTAGTCTCATTATTCTCCCTTTGTTGTTTTCCTTCAGGTTTCTTTTGCTTTCCCCCTGGAATTACTTCAACAGACTTGGCAATCACTTTAGTTTTTACCAATAGAGGATTAGCATCTTCATTGGGTTTTTGGGCCTCAGATCTCTTTGCCCATATCTTGTCATTTTTGACATCCTTGATTTTAATAGTATCATTTTTTATATCTTCTTTAATATCCTTGCTTTTACTTTTTTGTTCCTTAATGAAAAAACTAGCAGGCTTGCCCTACTCACCACTCATAGTCCTATTTCTTAACTGCAATGTACTTCTCATCTGAGCAGCCATCTCTTTAGTTAACCGGGTAATTTCATCTTCTAATGGTCTTCTTAAGGATACTGGGTCCTCAGCCTATTCCATATTGCAGGCATGGTGGTTATACTCACCCTCTTCATCAGAAAAAACCTGTTGATGGTATAATTCACTTTTCTGTCATTGACAATTCACATCAAGCTCTTGCAATTCCTCATCAGAAGCAAATTCAACCTCATCAATATATGACCGGGCCATGCAACAATCTACATCATTTTGCTCGAAATCAGGAGTGTGCTGTTGAACATTCTCTTCCTTTGCTTCTGCAGTAAGCAGCTGGGCAACACCACAAGAATTCTAATCATCAGGGTGTTCACATACCACACACCATGGTCTATCTTGTCCCAGATTTACAGAATGCTTATGCAAAGGATCTGGTATCTTCTGATCAATCTTAGGCTTTTGAATAGGTAATATTGGTTTTCCATCCTTCCAATTTGTATTGTAAGGATAATTCTGTAATCTAGGGGGTTTATCATTTTTTTTATATGGCTGCTTCTCACCTCCAAGACCCTTCTCTTGTTTAGCAATAGTATATTTGATGTCCTTCAAGGTGCTAGGGACCTTATCCCATTTCTCATCATCTTTAATGCCTACGGTGGGGACTTTCTCAGTCCTATCTCTAGGATTTTTCAAAAGAGTAGGCTCTTCCCTCCTACCACATTTACCAGAGGCTCTTCTATTACTTTCAATATTAATAGTTGCTCTAAAAGCATCCCTCATGGTTCGTGGATCCTTATCTCGAAGAAGATATGCCATTTTAGCATCAAAAGCATTGAAATAAGTAGTCAAGCAAACATTTTCATCAAGCCTCATTACTTGAAATAATTTATACATGGCCTTTTGGAATCTAAGATTAAATTCTATTGCAGGCTCATTATCCGACCTTTTTATAGTATTGAACTCATTCAACATAAAACTAGCATTAGTTTTGTCACCTTACTGTTCTTTAAAGCATTTTTCAAACTCCTCCCATGAACCAATACTAGCATTTGGTAGTCCCTTGTACCAATCCCTTACATCTTCTGTCAAGGATTGGACAAATAATTTCATAACAACATCTTCATGTTCTACCTCATAATCATTTAACATATGCATGAAACCTTTCAAATGTTCTTCAGCAGAAAAGGCATTATTCCTAGCAAATTTATTCATCTTTTCCCTCAACTCATCAGGAATAGGGTTTGGATACCATGGAATACCATCAAATAACAGTTGTCTATATCTCTCCAATTGTATCTGCCTTCTTTACAATGATCCATAAATTTTCTATGTTTTAGAACCATCTTGAGGTGAATTAATTAGCTTGGTGGCCTGAATCCTTGGGCCAGAGCTACTTGTGATATTTTCTTGACTAGGTTTAGGATCAATTTTAAAACTCTCTTGATGACCTGATGAAGTTGTGGCTTTTGCTAGCCCATCCAGATTTGTCATCTTTAGGAAACTTATTTTCCTTCTTTTCTCTGCATTTGCAACCTCGATTTCAATTCTCTCTAATTCTTCTGCCAAGGCTTCCCCTTCCCTTCTAACCTTTTCTAAGATAGTTTCTATGTGTGATGATACATATGGGAGGGGATCTTTTTTAGGCTATTGAGAAACTACCCTTTCAGTTATTTTGTTTCCTTCAGCCTTCTGTTTGCCTTTGTCCACAACAGGGTTAGGATTTGAATTACCTGTTTGTGACTTAACAGGATTCAAGGGTAGTGGGTCTGTAGGTTTTGGTTGAGTTTTTGGTTGATCTTCAAAACCCTCTTTAGACACTGGCTTAACTCCTTTATCAACAATTTGTTGTACAACATGACCCTCTTCTTCTAAGTCTGGTCCACTTTGGTTCAGGAGTTTCATTTTCGCCAATTGCCTCATTAATCTATCCCTTTCAACAATAGCATTCACCAATTTTATTTCCTTTTCTTTATCTTTCTTGATTCTAAGCTCAGCCTGCCTTTTGATTTCTCTTCTTAAAGAATTAATATCCCCAAAAACATCTTGAGGATCAGGAAAAGTTATGTCAGAACTTGATGTCTCACTCAAATCTATCAGATTGGTGTCTTCCTGTCCAAATAATAATAAAGGTGTCCCATCATCTTCAGTGGGAGGAGGAGGCACATCACTGGTGCATTCTTTGTGATGGCTTCAACTTCTAATCCTACTTCTTCTCTCAGTATATTGGACACTAACAAGCCCTTTATTAAACAATGCATCAAAAAATCCACAACTATCTCATTCAGAATGTCTAGATACATGTTCAAAAGTTTCAGGGATAGGATGTAATGGCTTACTTGTACCTTGAAGTACAAGATTCTGGGATGCGGGAGCAACATTGCTATTCTCTGGTTTCTTCTTTATCCAATCTTTCTTCTTTGTTTTAGGAAGTTCACCTTCCAATCTGGATTCCGAATGATTTGTCATGAATGACTTCGTATTTTTCATTCCTCTATGCATGTCCAAAGATATTTCAACTTATATAAAACTTCAAGTAAAGTGCACACTGGTGCAAAGACTGTCAGAGTCACCACCCAATTATCTTGGGAATATTCACTATCCAAAACACATAACAATACTTTTAAAAGCCTTCATGACTTATTGTACTAACAATGCACAAGAAACTTTGCACGAGGGATATACAATTCTTGAATTAACAAACTTGATCTGGATAAAAGAAATACAATGCTAAGGGCTCAACCATCAAATCTTAGAAATACTATAATAGACTCTATGCAAAATGGATAACCGACCCACTGAAAAGAAACATTTCCAGCTAGTTCCCTAGTAGAGTAACCATTTTGTTGGTTGTTTTTTTTTTTATGTATGAACCAGGTTTGTCTCCTAATCTACCTATGGAATTGCCAAATCCAATCAAAGGCAGCTCAGAGGACCTGGACCAACTGACGAAGATTTTAATAGTAACCTCCTACATTTCGGGCTTTGCAAGACCCAAGAGGGTGGTCCCTATAGCATATTTATGATCTCTGCACCAAACTCATAAACATGTTAATAAAATTTTCATAGATAATCTCACTTAATAGCTCAATAGAATGAGACAAGACTGAAATGAATCGGCTATTCATCAATAATGTCAACCACTTGGAGCATGAGATGGTTATAACATCATTTCATAACTTATGATAGTCATTTTAATTTGCAAGTTGGCGGCAAGCCCTAAGTGAAGACATACATAAATGGGATTTCATAAATTCACGCAATTTAGATTAGTGCCATATACCATTGGGGAGTCAAGTTTACAAACTTTCGGAAAGCAACAACATATTTAAACACATAACACATATGATCCTTGGAATTATTGCATTACAATATTGTCAATCCCTATCCTAGCCCAATACTTCTTACCAAATCCTTTTACAAACATACCCATCTATGATTCCATCCAAGCATTTAATTAATTCTTTGAATTAAAGCCAAAACAGAAACATACTCATCACAACAATGAGATGAACATCATAATCCTTGATTATTTTATTCAAAATTATGATATGTCTGTATACAGAAGAGACAAGAGCTCGAGATTTATCATCGTAATTCAAATGCTAGTACTGTTATAAACCTTGGAATTTCATAAACATAAAACCCATTACAAGTGAACCCCAAACCTAAATTGCCTTAACATTCAAAACGAAATTCATACAATACATTCTGCAACTAGACCTAGACTCGACCTTCAAAAAAATCTAGCTAGCCAACCCCTACTTCTGGCCTTGAAATCCTTCTTATAGAAATGAAGGAGCAAACAAGCATCGGGCCAGAAGTTACACATGTCATTAATTGATAGGACCGCTATGAGCCCATTCAAAACCATGATGAAAATACCAAGTCCATGAGCATCTTCCCCTTAATTTTTTCCATTACACAATAGCTGTCGTGTTTGTTACATCTCAAAATCTGTGTCCAAAACCATCATGGAATCTCAACCATAATTAGTTATACCATAACTACTGAGTTGTTAATCTCTGGTAGTAGATACCATTTTACTCCTCTTCGGTCAAATATTTGTCCACCCAAATTTGATACTCTTCACCCATGGGCCAATTAAAATTCACCACCTCTATCACTCTAGTATTATAAGGTGTGAACTTTACCGCAACTTGGTTGGCTTCTCTTTCAAATGACTCCAAAAACATGCTAGTATTAATTATTTTGTCCATGTTGCTTACTAACAACTCATGATTTGAGTCATCACAAATCAATTTGATTTGTGCAGTGATAACTTCTTCTGTCCTTTCTTGCCACTATTGCAATGTTTTGATGTTTCCTTGTGCATCCAATATATCGAGCAAAAAGGTATCACTCCAATCATTAAAACCTTTTACTAATTCTCCAATTTTCTCACCCAAGTCATCAGGTAGGGCCTAGAATCCCTTCAATGTTTTCACAAAAACTTGAGTAGGTTTTAATAATTGAGGCCTATTATTTGCATCAAACTTAGAAGCCCTAAACATAATTTCTAAGTCAGTGGCGCGAGGGATCCACTTCTCAACCAGGGGTAAAACAACATCCTGGTCTCTATTAATATTTTTCAAACTAGTCAAAAATAAAGAATATAAACAATGAACAAATGGCAGCCTAGAATCAACCTTCTTGTTCAAATGCCTCAACACGGTATCCACCACCTCATTGTGTTTTTCCATGACATCATTCTCACTAGCCTTTAGGTCGGCCTGCAACTCTGTGATCTTACTCATCATCTGCTTTTTGGTGGGATCCACAGAGTATTCTATCTCCTCTTGAACCGGCTTTGGCACATGACTAGGACCTGATGTCTGAATTGGGGACCCAAGGATAGAAATGATTGTGACAATAGGGTGTAATGACCCCGAATTAGTAGGTATTTCTTTGACAACAGGAGCATTTGAAGATTCTCCTACCTGACCATAATTGAACCTGTCTACTTCATACTGTAGCTCAACATTTCTTTGTTGCATTTTACTATATTCCCTAATTATTACATTATATTTTTCCATCAGACTCCTCCTTTCAGCCTCTTCCCTTTCTTTTGTTCTTTGGGCCAATTTGGCCACATTCAGTGTCTGGCTTGTAGCTTCTGTTACTAAGGTTTGAGAAGCTCTTTTGATAATGAGCCCGCCTCTTAGATTTGGGCTAATATCTGCTACATTCGGCTTTCTACCCTAAGGTTCCAGTGCCCATATGGCTAATGTCTCATATTCTTCACTAAAGGTAGAATCATGTAGGGCTGCCTTGACCTCTTCTTCACTATTCTGCATAGGATACTTGGATTACATAATAGCATTGAATGCCATAGCATCAGCTATGTCCCATTCAGGGAGGAGTAAGACACCTGCTTGGGTCACCAATTTCCTTCCTTCTTCAAGAGTGATGCTTTTGAATTGTTCCATCAATTCAGCCTTCACTTCATCATCATTCTCCTGGTCTGACCTATCAGGTCTTAACTCTCTTCTGCTCTTGCATTTATCCTGATATTCTTCTAGCTTCATTCTCCAAATTAGTTGCAAGAATACATGGGTTTTCACAAAGGCATCATCATCCATGAATGCCTTGCAAGCTTCCATCCTAGCATCCTGCACATACTGCCCCTTTATATCCTTATCAGTGAGCACCAATTGTGTTGATCTAGGGGGAGAAGGGATACCAACCTGCATTTCTTGGTTAGTTACAACAATTTCATCCACCAGAACCTCATGTGGCTCTTTAATCCTTTGCCTCTTAGGGCTTGCCTCTGAGGGAAGCTCCATAGGATCCCTATTTGGTGGAGGATCCAAATCTATAATCTTTATCCCAGCAAGTTTCCTGATCCCATGACTCGGCAGTGATGATGTTTTCATGACTTGTTTTCCCTTTTTATTTCCTGCCTCCTCATCACTGCTAGTATTTTTCCTCCACCTGTATAGAGGTCTATCCACTGGTGGCTGGTAAACTGGCCTTGTTTCATCAGGCCTCACCTCTGACTCCTAAATCCTGAGGTCTAATTCTAAATTAGCCTTCTTTGTTCTCAAAATGTTCATGATCTCCTTAAAATTGCTCATCAGAAAATCAATTCTTTTATGAAATGGAGTAAACTCCATTAATGGATCATATCTTGGATCCATTTTATGTACCATGGCTAGTATCTTCTCATATGCAATCCACTTCTCCTTATCTAATTCTTGTTGTTTCAAATCAAATTCATTTCTTATCAAATCCTCGGGGAAGTTGAAAACATGAACGAATTTACCACCTTTAATCTTCTGCCTAAATAGGGGAAAGAATCCCTCATGTTGTCTTCTGGATCCATTTTTCAAATGGTATTCATCAAAATATCGGTCAAAATGGACCCATCCTCCTTTAGAGAACACAAAGTCGGAGACAACTATATAATTAGGGAACAAAGTCCCTTTTCCCCTTCCTGTCAAACTCTCTTCATGAATGCAGCCTAACTGCCACATCACTGCTGCAAATCCCATTCTTTATGGCACAATATAAGGGAGAATATGAGGAGCTCCCTGGAAACCATAAACCCTCAAAATAGTACTCACAGGGTATAGAATAATGTCACCCCAATTGTGGCATATCTTCAAGTCAGGTTTCCTCATTTTGGGTCTAAGGAAATCATGCAAACCCTTCGGAATTCTTAGCACACTAACCACCAATTTAGCTCTAAGCTTAGAGGCAAAGCAGTTATCAAACTGCACAAAAATAGCACCTCTTTTGTTACTAGACATGTCCGCACTACAAGCCTGTATTGGCAACCTCTCTCCATTTACATCTCACCTCAGCTCCATCTTTTTCGAGAAGAATTCAGCATTCTCATGCAAGAACATATGCATTAACAAAGAATACCAAAAGAAAGGATTACTAGAATCTTCGATGTGCAACTTCAGCAAACCCTCATGTATCCTTTCAGCAAGGAATGAAGCATAATCATAGATCACAAAAAAATTAGGGTGCTGAATCTGAGCTCCCATGAACATAAAAGCGATGGGCATCATAGTGTTAGGGTTGAAACCAATAATTTGGCATAGTGAATAGAATGTTGCAAAGAAATGATCAGCAAAACAACTTAGCCTAAAAGGCTCCTGATTAGTTGGGCTGATGTGAATTGTTGAACTACCTGCCCTGGCTAGGTGAGGGGGAAGCAGCCTGGACCTAAAGAGAGGCTGAGATCTAGCATATTAATGCTTCATCTCCTCAAAGTCAATTCAAACCTAAAATGAGCTATACTCACTCAAATCAAAGACCTGACGAATTGTATCTGCATTCATGCTCAACAAAACATCACCATCGTTATCCCTAACAATTCATGTGACAGGGTCATACCGTGCAACCACTGCCCTAATCAGGTCAATATCCATGAATACATTGGGTACCACCAACTTCCCCATATCGTATCTCCAACTGTTAGAAAAAGGGTGAGATACATTGCACTGCCCATACCATCTTCTAAACATTTCCAAACCTATCATAGGTATTCTGGTGTCTGGGATATTGTAGTTCTTACACCTCATTCCCTCACCTAGGGTTGTCCCATTCATCAAGACCAAACCCTTCCTCCTATCATTTGTTGAAAATGGGAATTGGTCTAGGAAATCATCATATAAATTTATGTGTATGTAATCAACATGGCCATAATGCTGCTTTGGTGGTGCCATTTTAACAAGTAGGGCTTCCTCAAAAACAAATTCAAAGACCAACTAAAATTACCCAAAACGGAATTACAGCAGAGTCTTATAAATTTTTCATAATCCAGAAGAAACAGTAACCCTAGAACAGTAATCAAGAAAATCACCAACAACACAATGCAAGCTTCTTCTTGAATCACATTCAAACAGAGATAGTGGTAAGAGAAATCAACTTACGAAATTCGCGCCACCCAGAAAAGCAAACCCGTGTTGAAACTGCTGTGAAAACTTCTATCTCTGGCTCTGGATCACTTCACAAACACTTGA
>CM021107.1:546593479-546684972 GCA_007115665.2 Sequoiadendron giganteum | reverse complement strand
ATGTCTTTATGGCAAGGCAATTATGAACTTAAATACTCATAAATGATGAGAACAACTAAGTAGATGTCTAGTCCGCCATTAAAGCTCACTTGTGTGCTGTGCCAATGGCCTCAATTACATTTGATGCAAGTTTAAAATCTAGCCGTCGATCTCATCTTTCTGTCAGGCCATCGAACGACTGTCTTCAAATAGTTGACAATACTTCCATGTCATCGTCAAGGGCCCACCATAAAACATAACTTCAAAAAGTACATGTGGCAATCACCCGTGATATCGCGATCACTAAACCCCTCTTGGTTTAGGATCACGCAATAGCGGATAGCCGTTGATCTACACCATCAACGATCTCAACAATCAGAACAGGAGGTAGCATCGATGCATATCTTTTGAGCAGATTTTCCGCCAAGATTAAGACACCGCCATTGATTTCAAGCACGTGCATATCTCATGCAGTTTAGTAGGCTACCAAATAACGCCCTAAAGTTCAATGCATAAATTAATCGCTTTATTTACTTCCTTCGGCACTGGCCCGTGATATCGCTATCACCTAAAAGCTAGCAATGACGTCATCGCAGGATGGCGGGCAACGGTCCATAAAATACCCCTGCAAAACATTAAAATACTTAGGAAAAATTAAGGGGAAGGGGAAACCGCCTAGGGCAATGACATTCGATGACATAAGGTTGTTTTAATAGATAAAACACGGACCGGTTTAGACTTAGGCGAATAAAAGATCAGTGAAAAAATTTCATCTTATATTAAAAGGGGTCACGCCTAGACGATCACGTAGGACATAAGTTGTTCTTAAATGACCCTCTCCAAAAAGTAACGACGAAATAGACCCAACCCAACAATAGAATACAAGGTCCCATGGAAGCAAAGCATAAATCATTTCTCAGGTACCCTCCAAGTAACAAAGCAAACCAGGAAAATAATGGAAGACCAAGCACCTTAACATTTAGGCTCCATCACCATCACCTAACTATTCAAACCATTTCCTGACCATTGTGACATTATATCTTTGAATGTGGGAATTGATCTCTATCTTTGTGCCATCATCCAATGATCTATATTGAAACTCTGAAAATTTAAAATATAGTCGTTCGATCAACTATGATTTGAATATATTCTATTGATCTTCTACCGCATGCCTTAATCATGTCACAACTTTTCTTCGGGCTTAAGGAACCACTTCCATGATATATATAATATGAGAGATGCAATAGAAACTTTCCAACTATTTACTTGATGTCACCATGTAAACATGTCATTATTTTACATATCACAAATATGACTCAGTCTTTTTTCTTCACAACTGTGATCTGAATCAATTGCGTGATGCAATAATAAATCGACATCTATCTTTGTGATGTCACACACCACTTACCATCACTTTTAGTTAGTCCCACTAGACATGTGGCTAGATCCAACACTGTCATGACCAAAATGGTTGGGCCTACCACAAGTCTTACGAGATGGAATGGGTAAAATATTAAGGCTTGGATCCAAACTTAGGAAAAATTAAAGTCTTTATTATTTAGGGTCTTATCACTATAGTGACTAAAATGGTTTAAGTTATAACTTAAACCACTACTAACAACCTGTATCTAGTCAACGATCAATTATAAACTCTATTCAACACATGACCTAGAACCCTTTTGGGTGTCGACCTTCGGATTTCAACATTTTGCATACTTCAAAAATTTGTTAAGCTTTAAAGCCAATTCATGAACTCCGATGCCCAATCCTTTTTAGATATCAAGGTTTTCCCTTCCATCATACCTCCTTCATGCTTTCTAGTAAGGCATAGTCCTTAGCTTTGACTTGTGAAGCTTGAAACCATTTTGGGGGTTGAGGTTCAGGGTTTCTCTATACCATTTGCATAACCTTAAGTTAAGGTGTGTGCCTTAACTCCGATGTCTAGAACCCTTTTGGACTTAACACATCGCTTCTTCAATTCTTCAAGCCATTTAGTATGAGGTATGATCAAATCCTGAAGCCCAAAAAACTTTCAGAATTGAATCAAATCAGCTAGCACTTCTCTTCTCTGGAAAGTGATAAGGGGTAACCCCTAGGCCCGAAGCCTAAACTTCTTCAACACTTCAAGGCTTGCACCGCAACTTCAAGTTCATCATTCAGAGTGAGACCACTTGAAATCAATGACCATTGTGACTAGACATAAAATCCCTTTTGACATCAATGACATATTTTGACATCAATAAAAATATTATGCCAACAATCTCCCCCTTTGGAATTGATGGAAAAAAATAAATGCTTTATACCAATTGTATATGAAATTCTATGTACCAAGTGTACTAGTTGAATTCTCATATATGAATATGAACCATGTCACCAACCATTTTGCACATCAACGATATGATTATCTACATTCATAACTCCCCCTTAGACATATATCTAAATTTGATAAAATAAAGGAGCATTTCTTACAACTTTCTCCCAAAACTTGCAAATTTAGAGAATTTTAATTAATTTCTCCCCCTTTATCATCAATGATAAAGGAACACTTTTTGGACACCTAGCTTCCATTGATGTTCTCTCCCTTTGATATGCTAGTGCAAAGAGAAAAAGTGTTTCCAATTGACAACCATCAAGTCATTAGAAATTTGTAAACCATGCATCCTTGACTTGACTCTTCTCTTTCCTTCTAAGGATAAATAAAACTTCTATGAATCTCCCCCTAGACAGTTGTCCTATCACTATTTTTAGTGATGTAATTTTGGAGCAAGTACTCTGAATTTCTATCTTAAGTACACAAATTTCTCTTTCGGAAGAGGTTTGGTAAATATGTCTACAACATGTTTCTTAGTTGGAACATATTCCATCGTGACTTCATAATTTACTACCATTTCTCTTAAAAATTTATATTTGATTGAAATATGCTTAGTTCTAGAGTGCATCACTAGATTCTTTGATATATTAATAACAGTTGAATTTTCACAAAGAATAGAGATAGGATCTTTGTACTCTACCTTCATGTCTTTAAGTGTTTGTTTCATCCATAATACTTGAGTACAACTTTGTACTGCTGCCACATACACTAATTTTTCTATTGAAAGAGTAACTAATTCTTGCTGCTTTCTTAGACATGAAACAAGTTTGTTTCCTAAGAAAATTGCACCACCACTAGTGATTTTCCTATCATCTACACTTCATGCCCAATCAACATATTTATATGTTATCATAGTAAAATATCACCTTTTGGATACCACATTCCATAGTTAATTGTACTTTTGATATATCTAAAAATTCTTTTCACTACATTGACATGTGACTCTTTTGGAGTAGCTTGGAATCTTGTAACCATGCATATTTCTTGCATAATTTCATGTCTTGATGTTGATAGGTATAACAAACTACCTATCATTGATCTATATATATTTTGATTTTCACCAAAATATTCATCTATTTTACTCAATTTACATCCATCTTTATCATTGGAGTACCTACTGATATTTTGTCTTCCATTCCAAATTGCTTAAGCACCTCCTTAGCATACTTGGTTTGAGATATGAATATTTGTTCATTAGTTTTTTCTATTTGTATACCAAGGAAAAATGAAAGTTCTCCAAGAATGGACATCTCAAATTCATCTTGCATTTGAGTAGAAAGCTCTTTACACATTTTACTATTGCTACCACCATAAATGATGTCATCTACATAAACAATAATTAGCATATGATAACCTTCTATTTTAAAGTACAAATTACTATTTTCACATCCTTTCATGAATCCTTGTACTTGCAAGTACTAAAATAGCCTTGAATATCAGGCTCTAGGTGCATGTTTTAGATCGTACAATGCTTTCTTTAGTCTAAAAACATAGTCATTTTATGTTGATATTTGAAAATATTTAGGTTGTTCAATATAAACATCCTCTTCTAGGTTTCCATTTAAAAAAGTAGACTTGACATCCATTTGATAGACTTTGAAACCTTTAAAAACTAAGAATGCTAATAACATTCTTATAGCTTCTAAACTAGAAACTGATGCAAATATTTCCTCAAAATATATACCTTCCATTTGTGCATACCCTTTTCACACAAATCTAGCCTTATTCTTTATAACAGCTCCATCCTCATTGAGATTGTTTCTAAAGACCCATTTTTACCTATCACATTCTTTTTTGGGGGTCTTGGAACTAATTCCCAAGTTTTGTTCTTTTCAATCTGGCTAAGTTATTCCATGACATTTAGCTAATTTTCATCTTTTCTAGCTTCATCAAAAAAATTAGGCTCAATTTTTGACATTAAAGAAAAAATAAATTTCTCTTTGTTCTTTGCAAATCTTCTCCTTTTTTGAACTCCATCTCTATTTCCAATAATTTTTTCAATCGGATGATCCTTTTGAACATATTTTGCAGGTTCCTTTTCATTTTTATCTTTTGATTCTTCAACATCTATTTCTTCTTAAAACCCTTATTTTTCTTCACAAATATCTTCATCAACCTTGACATTTATACTTTCCACAATTCTTTGAAGCCTCTTATTGTAACATTTATAGGCTTTACTTTGATTGGAATATCCAAGAAATATTTCTTCATCACATCTTGAATCAAAGCTTCCTATATTGTCTTCATCTCTTCTATTGTACCACTTACTACCAATGATCTAAAGTATTTAACAGATGTAGGTCTACCATTCCATAGTTCATAAGGATTCTTCTCACTATTTACCCTTAATTCAAATCTATTAAAAGTATATCATATGGTATGCATTTCTTCTCTCTAGTATACATCGGGTAAGTTGGCTTCACTTAGCATTGTTCTAGCCATTTATTTGACTATTCTATTATTTCTTTCAACAACTCTATTTTGTTGTGGAGTCTTTGCTATAGAATATTACCTTTTAATACCATGTCTTTCACAATATTCTATGAACTCATTTGAGGTGAATTCTCCACCTTTATCAAATCTTAAGCATTTAATTCTTCATCTAATTTCCTTTTCAACCATAGACCTAAAGATTTTAAATCTTTCAAATACTTGAAAATTTTCCTACAAAAAATTTACCCAGGTAATTCTTGATTAATCATCTATAAGTAACATGAAGTGTCTTTCTCATTTTAATAATTTTATCATTGTAGGACCATGAAGATTAGTATGTACTAACTCCAAAGGTTTTTAAGTAGCATATTCTTTTGTTTCAAATCTAACCCATGTTTGCTTACCTTGCTGACATTCTTTGCATGTAGTATTTGCAGGTTTGGTTATCTTGGGCATATGTCTAACAAGTTTCTTTGAGCTTACCTTTACCAAGTTATCAAAGTTGACATGACCCATTCTTATATGCCATAACCAACTCTCATCAATCCATCACATAAAATAACTTTTTTTATTTAATTCGTTGAGGTTGTAAATATTACTTTCAATCCTTTTTCCTTCTGCAACTAGTCTTCTTGATTTATCTTTCATTAACTTGCAACCTTCTGCATTGAATGTGAATTTGTATCCATTGTCACACATTTGACTAATACTCAGTAGATTATGCTTTAATCCTTAAAAATAAATAACATTATGTGTAGGAAGTTTCCATCTATGCTTAGAGTACCTTTAACACAAATTCTTATTGCAATATTGTCTCCCAGACTAACATAACGTTTTTTACAACAACTAAGTTTGATAAAATTTCTCTTATCACTAATCATGTTTTTAGAGAAGCCACTATCTATAACCCACAAATTTTATTTGTCACATGGAATGTAGTTTTAGAAATCATTGATTGTGTAGCCATTCGATCTTTCTCTTCCCATACTTTCTTGGTGTTGTTCTCTTTTTCAGAAACTTGTGAATCCTTGTTCACCTTAGGAAGTACTTCTTTCCTTTTACTTTTCACCTTAGGAAGTACTTCTTTCCTTTTACTTTATACTCTTGGCTTTCCAAAGTTGTCTCTATAATGTTTAGCTATATGACCAAGATTGTTGCAATTATAGCATATACCATTTGTATCTACCAAAGGATAAAATGGATTTCTAATTAAAAAATGTGTTCTCCTTATACGTACAATTCTACACTCTTTATCCCTATGACCAAACTTATTACAGTTATAGAAATAACCATAGAAATATGAAAAATATCTTTTCATAGATTTCTTGTTGTAGGATGAGGAGGTCTACTTGACTTTTTCTTCTTTAAGTATCTCAACCTGTGAAACCATCTACGTTAGATACATTTTTGTTTTGATTCTTCTTCAAGTTCTCAGTGATAGGCTCGTTAACCTTCTTATTTGCCACATGCTTTTTTTCTCCAACATCTCTCTTCAAAACAACAACATCTTTATCTAATTTTTCATTTTCATACTTCCCTTCTTCTTTGAAGTTATCATATAAATTTATAGATTTATTGGTAGTAGTAATTTTACCTTTAACAAACACCAAACTAGACTTTTCTTTTGTTGGCTTTTGTGAGTTTATTAACTCATCAAGTATGTCATATCCTCCTTTCAACTTCAAACCTTTTCAATCTATTCTTCAGCCTTTTATAAATATTTTCTTAGAGCAACTACTTCTACTTCCAAATTCATGCATTCATCAGATTTAGATTGTAGCTCAGACTTGACTACATCTTCTATTCTCTTGTCTTCTTCAACTTGAGTCTTTAAATTGATTATATTCTGATAAGATTCATCAAGATTTTTAGATGGTTCCTCAATCAGTTTTTGTGCATGCTTCTTCTCCTTTTTTTAATCCTTTCTTAAGCTCTTAATCTCATCAAGAGCACTATTGAATTCTCCTTCAAGATATACTTCTCATTCTTCTTCCTCATTACAAGATTCAACTTCTTATTTTTCCCAATCTGTAGAGCCTTTTTCCAAAAATAGGGATTCATTTCCCTTAGCCACAAAATCACAATCATGCTCATCATCTAAGCTATCACTAACATCAAATGAACGACTTTCTTCTTGTGTAAGAAAACTCTTCTTGTTTCTAAATAAATTCTTTGAGAAGTTCTTCTTCTTTGGAAAGTAAGATTTCTTCTTATTACTATCCTCTTCTTGCTTAAATTTATGCTTTTTATTATAAGAGAATTTAGAAGAAAAATGACCTATCTTACCATAGTTAAAGAACTTAAAGGGTGACTTACCTTTGTATTTTTTAGAGCCTCTACTTAATCTTCTAACGGAGTTAGCTTCTTCTTCATCAGTCTTCTCATATTTAGATGTAGGTGCCTCTACCTATTCTTTTCTAGCTACTTTGAATGCAACTTCTCTTTTATATGTATTTTCATCTCTCGTTCTCATCTCATAGCCAATGAAGATACCATGAAAATTTTAACAATGGTTTTATTCAAATATCTTGATTCCTCTATTGCATAAATTTTAAAATCATACCTAGATGGTAATGATCCTAAAACCTTTTTGGAAATAGATAGTTCTTTCACTTCTTCTCCAAGGCTTATGATGGCATTAACTATTTCATCTACTCTTAGGACATAGTCTTCAATTTTCTCTTCTTCACTCATCTTAAGACTTTCAAAATTCCCTTTGTAAGTTTTTATCTTTTCTTGCTTTAATTTATCATCACCTTAATAGATGTTCTTCAACTTGTCACAAACATCTATGGAGTTTGACAATACATTACTTTGGAAAAATATGAGCTAGATAATCCACAAAGAATAAAATTATTTTCCTTGGAATTATTCTCATATTCCCTTGTACCAACCTAATCAGTGGGAGCTATAGCATGAATTACATAACCATTTACAAAAAACATCTAGACATAAAACCCTAAAGATGATATATATGCTATCATTTTGATGCTCCAAAAAGCATAGTTTGATCCATAAAAGAGAGGTGGTCTATTTGAGGATGAACCTTATTGACTAGCCATAGTGTTCACACTTCAAGATCTACTTGACCTGATTAAGCTTATCCAGGGGAACCGAAGCTCTAATACCAATTATTAGAACATAAATATCTACTAAGAGGGGAGGTTAATCAATAGAGTTAATAAAACTAATCCTTTAACACTCTTTAGACCAAATTAGGAGATTATGTAGAGAGACCAATAATACACAAATTCACATAACACTAAATGTACATGGAAATACCAATATGGGAAAAACCACGGTAATAAAAGTTGCTTGAGTATATTGCTCAAATCTAGCCTCACAAGTAAAACCTCACTGTTTACAAATTTTAAGAGAACCAACTCTAAGGAGACACCAATCCCCTAACTGAGCACCAACTCAAAAATTTGATTGCACCAACCAATCAGACAAAAGGTGCTAAAACTCTAAATTAGATAAGTGATTCAACTAAATTAAATTCTTTGTTGCAAGTATAATTTTCAATTGTATATTTACTTCTACTTTACTCTATTTTTCTTTTCAAAACTATATTTTTTTTTAACTAATAAAAAATAACTTCTTCTATCTTTCTTACTGTTGTAATCTCAGTAACTCATCCCTCTCTTCTCCTACTTTTCTTTAGCTTTGTTAAACATTTTTTTTCATTCATTTGAGCTACAATCATACTTCATACTCTGATAATCTATATTTCTCTTGGTATGTGTAACTCTTCATGTTATTAAGAAGCTTATTTCTAAATGTTAGGAAATCATTTTATATTTCGTGTTCCACGGCTTGTCTACTCTATATCAAAAAGCTAACCCTAGCTTTGATACACAGGTTTGATGCATAATAAACATTTGTTCTACACAATTGAAATTGTATTTGATCTTTATCACCACCTGAAAGTCTATGACATTGTATGTCCAATAGAATTTCATCTTTCAACTATCGTGGTATATTAGATTTATTTATCTTTGTTGAGTTCCACTACCTCACTATTCAAACCATTACTGGACCATTGTGATGTTACATATTTGAATGTGGGCCATTGATCTTTATCTTTGTGTCATCATCCAATGATATATATTGAAATTATTCAACTTTAAAACATAGTCGTTCAATCACCTTTGCTTTGAATATATGGAATTGATCTTCTATCGCATGTCTTAAGCTTGTCAAAAAATTTCTTCAGGCTTAAGGAACCATTTATGTAATGTATATAAAATGAGCAATGCAATAGAAACTCACCATTTGTTTGCTTGAGATCACCATGTACACATGTCATTATTTTGCATATCACAAATATGACTCATTCTTCTTGCTTCAAAACTATGATGTGAAGCAATTGTGTGATGCAATAAGATATCTCCATGTATCTTTGTGATGTCACACACCACTTACCACCACTTTTCATTGGTCACACTAGACACATGGCTAAGTTGCACACTACCATTACCAAAAGGGTTAGGCCTATCACAAGTCTTGTGGAATGGTAGGGGCATAATATTAAGGCTCCAGACTTAGAAAAAATTAAAGTCGTTATTTGTTGAGCTAGTAATGCCCAGATTAAGGGTTCAATCACCAAAATGACTAAAATGGCTTAAGTTATAACTTAAGACACAGGTATCAGTCTATATCTAGTCAGCAATTAATTACAAACTATGTTCAACACACGACCTAGAACCCTTTTAGGTGTCAACCTTCGAACCTTCAATGTTTTACATACTTAACAAATTTCTTAAGCCTTAAAGCCAATCTGTGAACTCCAATGCCCAATCCTTTTCGAGTGCAAGGGTTTTCCCTTCCATCATACTTCCTTCCTACTTTTCGATAAGGTGTAAGCCTTAACTCTGACTTGCAAAGCACAAAACCATTTCATGGGTCATAGTTCAAGGTTTCTCCATACCCTTTACATAAGATTAAGTTAAGGCATAAGCCTCAACTCCGATGTCAGAAGCCTTGTCAGACTTAACATATCCCTTATTCAATTATTTGAGTCATTCGATATGAGGTATGAACATAGATTGAACCCCGAAAACCTTTCGAACTTGACTCAAATCGACTAACACTTTTCATCTCTGGCAAGCGGTAAGGGGTAAACCCTAGGCCTAAAGCCTGAACTTCTTCAACACTTCAAGGCTTACAGTGCAACTTCAAATTCATCATTTAGAGTGAGACCACTTGACATTAATGACCATCATTACAAGCTATAAACTATGTTTTTACATCAATGACATCTTTTGACATCAATTACATATTTTGACATCAATTACATGTTTTGACATTAATGACAATATTATGCCAACATAGATCTAGAGAGTAGCTCTATTTTAACTACATTTTGGTGCAAAATTGACATTGTCATTGCATTCAAGAGGCCCATTCGACGAATTTTGACTATAAAGTTTACCTATTTTTCCATCGATATCTTCTAATGCATTTTTATAAGCGTCATATAGCCCTTGTATGGTCGCCTACATGTAGTCTGAGAAAAAAATAAAAATCTAGTTCAAAATTTTACTTTTTAAATTTCTTTTATTAGAATTTTTTTTTAAAATATCATTAAAAGTTGCAGGTTTTAAATTTTTTGTGGGGTTGGATTAAAAATTGTGGGAACCCACAAGGTACCTTCCCCTATGGGCCCATACCCACATGGTGTTCCCCATGTAGGATTTTTACAACCTATCATCTAGAAGGAAAGTTTGATGACTTTTTCAAAAACATTGGCATCCTGTTGTCAAAACTAGCAGTGGGCCTTGCATACTAGCTAGAAATTTTTGTTGGAAACCCCACAAAATAAATACCAACACCTTTTTAGGCAAAAATTCCAATAGGATTTTCTAGCATAGATTCTGGTGTTTTTTCAATTTTTCTAGCCTATTGAGATTTTTTGGATGCTTTTTTCTGGCAAGAAGCTTTTTTCACTAGCTAGGTTTTCTCACCAATACAAGAGAATATTTTCAAGAATATTTTAGTCATTTTCTATTCCCGAGGGCTAGGATTTTTTTCAAGTGGTAGGGGAGTAGTCCTTGGAATATTCTACTAATGTTAATTGTATGATTGCTAGGAAAGGCCCCCTTTGAACCCTCCATGTGCCCTAAAGGAGGTGTTTTTTTTCTTTTGGCCATAACTTGGGCATACGATATCATATTTTGAAAAATGAGATATCTTCAAAAATATACTTTTGTCAACTTTCTAGTGGTGTGGGTGTCATCACATTTTTCTACTATTGGTGCATTCTATAGCCTATTGAAGTTAGAGGTGTTGTTTTCAATCCTAAACTCATAATTTTTGACCTATTTCATTATTTTTCATGATTTTAATGGCATTGAGATGGGCTCTCAGAGATCTTAACAACCATCCATTCACTTTTTCTAGATTTCTCTCCAAGTAAATTTTATTCAATTTTTTGTGTTTTTACACTCTATTGAATTACTTAGATGTCTTAGCTCTTGGAAAAAATTATGTTTGCATGAGATGACTCATTTTTGTTGTTCTTCATGTATTTTTAGTATTCTATCCTATTTGGCCACCTAAAATTAGGATATTGAACTTGCACAAAACAAATCTAAAAATGCACAAGTCTAAAAATGAAATCTGATGAGATGTTGCTTTAAAATATGATTTTCAAAACTGGAAGTACAAATCTGACTTCACAAATGAATTCTGGAAATAAAATAGTATGGCATAATAAAGAGTTTCATTTGAAGTGGACCACCCTATTATATGCCTTGATAAAGTTAAAAGATCTATGAATTTTATGTACAATATAGCCTGCATAGTCATCAGTCTTATTCACATCCCTACTTTGGATATCAATATGCAACACCATTAGATGGCCTCCTTGAAAGTTCAATCCATTAAGGGAATAATGAAAGGGTCTTCCTTAATTATTATAGCCATCTGACAAAAATTAGTGTATGGATGAATAAGGATGCTATCATTTTGAAAGGCTAAAATGATTGTTGAGACCGATCCTAACATATTTATGTTGAATACAATACAAACAAACAATCTTGTATCTAGACCTTCACTTCCACACTCTCAATTTTATTTTTTTTGTAAGGACAAAACTTCATTTGCCTAGTTTTGTAGGTTAAGCTAAATTTTGTTCTCACAAAAAAATTCAAATGTCTCATACACTTCCATCTACTTATGAAGCAAGCCTCTATCTAAATTGACTTCACCATTACAATAGTGCTTCAAAATATCATAGGGCCATCCTCTAGTTTTATATGTCAAATCTATTTCCATTTGTATTAAATTTTCTTCCATCCATGTAATTCATGTCTTTGGTCACAATGTTTATTCCAGAATCCATATACAACTTCCTCCCTCCTATTGACATAGAATCAGTATGGAATACTATCTTGAATTTTAAGTTAAATATTAAAAATTGGTTAGAGCTTATACTATGCAAAGGAGAATAAGAATAAACCATAACCTTATCAGCAATTGAAATAGATAAGGGGTCACTCTATTCCACACATATTCACATAGACAATGAACATGATATTAGGGGTTCCTACTCTTACTATTTTTCTGTTTATTTATATAATAATAAGGTTACACTACAATATTTTTGTTCTATTTTTATATGCTCTAACTCCTATTTCCCTTGATACATTAAATCATACTAGTATTGTGCTTCCTGTAAGAACATTATATCATGGCTAAATGAAAATAATGTTCAATGCCATGAGGCCCAAATGATATTCATGCATTGGTCTAGAAATGTCATCAAAATAACACTATTCATTGTTATATAGTATCAAAGTTTCATTCATACTATTGGTCATTATGATTTCACATGTGAATTGATTAAATATTGATAACCTATACATTCATAGGGTCCAATCATTATGTTTGACAGTGTATTGGCTAGTTTACTATCCAATTCTATTTGCAAAATAGAATATAGTAAAATATAAAACAGTGTACTTTTCTATCTACTCCATTGTAAATAATAAAGACTGTAGAAATTTCCTTCCAATTTGAGTGTTGGAAGTCTTTATTATTTACAGTGGAGTAGATAGAAAATATCAATGTTTAATATTTAAATATATTTTATTTTTCATTCTATTTTATCAACAAATATAGTTTGATGATGATTCTTTAACTAGTGCTACAATATAAGTATCTCGGGGTATTATATATGGGTATGTGGAGGATCATCATGGGAAAAATAGGCCCTTAAGTGGCAATTAAATTTAGAAAAATCAGAGTTAGGCAACTTGATGTAAAAATTCGAATAAGTTATCTATATTATTTCAAAAAAATGTAAGAATAGAATCTGTAGCAAATTGAATGTAATTTCTAAACTAGTAGGTTTATTTTAAAATATATATATATATATATATATATATATTTGGTGAAAATTTTAAATTTCAATGTAGTAGTACTTAAATTTCAAGGAAAAACAAGAAGTAGGTGTTTGTCTGACCACCCTAACCACAATAAAATGATAATATATTTTTAGAATATTTTAGATGTAACTAGAGGACTTATGTCCCGATGTGATGCATATTTTTTTGTAATTTTTTTCCAAGTAAATAATTAATTATGAATTTTTTATTACAAATTTTAAAAAATATAAAAACTCGTATGTTTGACCACCTTAACTTAGTCAAAATTTCATGAAATCCAATTTTTATTTTTTTAATCCTATATTATGTGAAGCATAGAATGTGACACATGTTTCAGATCCAAAAAATATGATGTCGTTTGAAATCTATAGATTTTTTTCAATCAACCTATCAATGAGGACTTTAGTCATATTTCAAATAGAAAATGAATAATAATTATTTATTAAAATCAAAGTAAAGCATAATTTTTATTTGTGAAAAAATGAGAATCTCCTTTAAAAACCATTTTCGTTTCATCAATTTTGTGTAAAAAAAAAGTCGTCAGCCACATGGGTCATCATATCACTTACATATCACCACTTTTTGGCCAATCATTATCTTGCACATACCCATATGTAGATATAAACTATATTTGTATGATGCTTGATGTTATACCCATGTCCACTAGTTATCACCATAATTGTTATTATTATGCATATGCAATACAGGGATACTATAAAGGTAAGGAGCAATGATCAAAGAGAAAAGATTTAAGGAAATGGACTTCAAAGAAAGGCATAACACTTTACTATAGATTCCCAAAAGGAGATTGTTGGTGTTTTTTCCAGCTAAGCCTTTTTAATTCTCTAAGGGGTTGTCAATCCCTATACTTAAGAATTAGCAAAGTTAGTGGCCAACTAACGAGATTCAGTCAATGACTGAGATCTCCTACACTTTTTGCTCTATGAAACCAAGGAGGGTTTTCCTAAATGTGTTCATAAAAATGGTTTATGCCTTAAGAACACTTCTAAATATAGATACATTCCTCATTAAAGCAACTAGATAGAAATTACCCTATTTTTTGGCAAAACAAAGAACAATAACGACTATCTAGAGCTAGGAAAAAAAAACTTAATGTAAGATTTGTATCTCGAAAGAGATAGACAGTGATTTTTTAAGATATTCAGATCTTGAACCTCTACACTTAGAGCCATAGTCCTATACTTCTAAAAGAATCTTGAAAAAAATATCCAGTGCCTCATCCATTGGGCGAGAGTCATATAAAACATAACCCAGACATTATGAACTTATCACCATAATTGCTTTACATTATGAGATCTTTTAGTTTTTAAAATAGTACTCCTTAATGAATTCTGAGCATAATATCACAAACCTATAACTCCTTTTCAAGCATTTGATTAACTCATTAAGTTAAAGTAGGAAAATGAATTAAACATTCAAATATACCATTGACACTGAATGAATAAACCATTGATAAATCCATTCACAATCTATGACATATACACAGCAGAGCAATTGTCTTAATATTTTCTAGATTTGTTTCAATATCAGTCATTGCAAAAGCATAGCATGCTTATCTTATACGATTCTCGACTTGGAATAATTTCCTAGTTAGGATTTTCAAAATAGCACAATATCATTCTAACTGTACATATTCTAAGCCAGAGGACCAATAAATCTGACCAGAATAATGAGCCGTGAAATTTAATTTATAGAACATGAGAGTACCAAGCATCGGGCTCCATTGTTCATTTCAGAATGAATTTCATCCTAACGAAATGAAATTCAGATTCACTTCAACAAACTCCTCCTCATCAAAAATAACTACAATACACGTAGAGGAATCAAAAAATGATTACACCCCTGTAACCAACCGAAATAGAAAAAGATCACCATGCCACCCATGTGCACATCCACATCAAACTTGAACCACTGCAACAACACAAAAAAGTAGAAATCACCACCTAAGCAACACACTAGTTTCCCAGCACCCCAAGCAACCACACGACCTTGATACAAGCGACTGCTCCTGGTTCATGCTTTAGTGTGAAAACAAACCATTACCTTACTCTTGCCAATACCAAAACTAGACCCAACAACATTACATGGTGCCACCGTAGTAATTGGAGAAACTACGAGCACCTCCTCATCCACTCCCATGAGTTCAGTCAAGGCCACAAGGTAACTGCGGTAGTCTAAATCAGTTTCGAACCCCTCACCATCAGAGCTTGAAGAGAGCTCAACAGGTGACGTGGAATGTCCAGACCTCATCTCAACCCTTTGAGTGATTGTTCCGTAAGTAGTAGGAACAATTTGTTTCTCCTTGTGCTACAAATTCATTAGACTCACCCAAGCGCTTCATCATACTACTAACTTATCCATTGAAGACGCTAGCTCAAACTCAGTAAGAAAATCAATCTCCTCCAAACAAACACAACTCAAAATGCAATGATACAAATGAGAAAATTAGCAAGCATTTATCGAGCAAGATGGTGCAGGAAACATTAGTTCCTCTAATTTTAGTATGAGCAAATGAGCAATTAGTGGCTGACATCACCACCATAGAATTATTGTGATGTCATGGAAAATGGCATAGAGACCATCATTGCATCATTAGGTGGATACCGCTCACACGCAAGGAAATCAAGAGGAAATCCACTAAAAAACCTACGCCATTAATGAAAATAACTTATAAAGTGCAAGTAATCCTCACACAGGTGAATAGTAACCCCTTGAATTCAAACCGTCGATGTGAAAATACTTGGCAAGTTGGATGACTCGGATTGAGTCAATGATCATTTGAGAATCCACATCACCACCTGGGAAAAACAATAGCCAATCAAACCCCTCGCAATCAAGAACCCACAACCAATCAACAGGCCCTACCTAGCCCCCTTGATCCGTGGAGCCAATCCATGTGTCATCGGCTCACAAACCTCATGGTAGCACCGAGAACATTGATGTGATCGTGTGAGGCCTGCGAGGGATGGACATCATTAATCCTCATCATTTAATATCCATCGTTGAAAATACATCCCACTTGTCACTGCTGGTGCATCAGGACATGCCCCACTCTGCCATACTTGATAGATGGCGGAATCTTGCACACCTCACACCACTTTAGTGACATCAATAGGAAACCTTGCAAGGTCTATGAGGAATGGTCCAAATCAAAACCCGTGATCCGACGGTCAACCAAACTGCATAGGAAAAAATAATTATAATAGTGGGGCCAACCAAAAAAACCCTCAGAGGCACAAAAATTTAGGCACAAGTGGCAAAGAAAAAAATGATAGGTCAAGTGAAAAGGGGCCGGTAACAACATAAAAAATAGGCTCAGTATGATGACTTAAGAGACCGGTGACCCCCAATAATAGGTCAATGCTAAAACATAACTTGAGGGTTTAAAAGGTACAAATCAATTTTATCATGGGTAACAAAAACCCTAAACCCTAAGCATTAGATCCCCAACCATAAAAGGTAAACAGACATGCCCAAACCAGGAAATTTTATGACAAATTTTAAAAGTCCCATCAATGGCTCTGACTAGGGATGTATGCCACCTACGGGCATAGCAAGATTCGAGAATCTCTGGTTTCGTAGACTAGATCATTGAATCACACAAGTACCTTGAAGAATTATTTACCATGTTTGTCAATTTGAACTTGTTACATCCAACATGGTGGCCCCAGGCCCCCAAACAAGGGGTCAAATTTTACCCCTGTCAAAAAAAAAATTCTCTACTACTTGGAGTAAAACAAATCTACAAATTTTACATCTTGGAGTCCTTATGTTATTTAAGTAATCAGCATGCTTGGAAATATCATAATGTTTTCTAATACTCTGATGCATGTGATCAGTCAGCATCCTGTATCCAAACATTAACTGCAACATATGACCATAATGAAAGTTTACCTTGGCCTACCCTTGGTCATGTTTCATTGAATGCTTATTCATCTGAGCTAAGAAACAAAAACATTCATAATTTATCTGGTCTTTGACATCACACAACTTGGCATCAAAAAACATGGCATCAACATCAGTTTGCACATCGAACTGAAAACTCTCATAGAAAAATTTGTGCATGTTATACAAACCCTCTTTGGATATAAAGGAAGATACATGATTTAGGGAATCCTCACCCTAGTGATTTCGACATAAGCTTGGTTGCCAGCACCTGTGTTCAGACATCCTAGAATATTTCCTGTTACCATAGTGGTGGGAAACATGAGTTACATCTTCCTCCAGGAAATGTGTGAATACATTCATCTCAGGCCTCTCAAAATACATCTCCTCTTGCATTCCATCATCCATTCCTATATGAAAAACCTCAAAAGAATACTCAAACAAATCAACCTCAACATGGGAAATAGAAAAATAGTTGTATGCACTGGCCTCCTTATGTTCAACACCACCTATTGTATGTGTTAATTTATAAGTGAAAATTTCAGCACAAGCTGAAAACTTTTCACCAACAATATCAATGACACCTTCATTATAAGCTAAAAACTTTTCACCAGCAATATCAATGATAGAATATGATAACAAATCAATCTTAGCTTCATACAAATAGTCAGGAATATCAATAGTACCAATATATTCATCAATATGTTGGTTACCTCCAGTATTATTCTTTAGATCACCGTATTGAACACACTCCTCATTGTCTTCAAATTCCTCAACATTTACACAACAAACATGTTCCATGCTAGCACATTCCAAAAATTTCCCCCCATTTGAAAGAAAATAAGATCATGAGGCTCTATATTACCACAAAAATGTGGTAAGGGGAAACGTTCCACTTCATCCTTGGTAACGCAATCATCACTTCTAAAATCATAATCACTAGCCTGTAACAAAATCTTAGTGACATGTGCATTATAATCATGACATGGAAAAGAAATGGGTGTCTCATTTAATCCTCCATCACCTTGCCCCTCAAGCTCTTGTACAGTTGTCCAACATTCTTCAAAAGGGCAAGCATCATCTTTATTTTTTGTAAATATACTCTTGGCTGATTTTACAATCTCTATCCATTTAAGGACTTGAGTAAGGTTATCAGGTTTCAATTCTTCTGGCAAAGCACTCAACCCCAGTTCATAAAGTTTACAAAACAAGTCAATGCACACAAAATCATCAGGTATAAAACCTCTAGGAATTTTTATTAAAGCATCCAAAAATCTCAAGAAAAACTCATATGGTGATTCTCCCTCTTGTCTCTTCATCTTATACAATTCTTTCACAAAATATATTTTATCATCACTACTCAAGTTGAGTTGGCTTTCAACTTGGGTTTCATCATTATCATCACACTGTAATGGTGGATATATTAGAATTTCCAAAGCATTCTTATCACAATGAGTGTTCCATTCAACCAACTCTGGAATTTTACTAGTATGAGTTATGCCAGGGTGATCAACACTTGCAGCTAGATATCCTTTCATCATTGAGTATTTCATGTTGTTCTCAATATCCATAGCCATTTGATATGCTTGGTGCAGGGTTGTAGGTTCTTTATCTCTAAATAAGTAGCCCATCTTTTTGTCAAAAGCACCAAGATACACAATCAGGCATTTAGCCTTACTTGGTCTAATTTCTTTAGGGATTTCTCTTATAGCTTTTGAAAATATGAGATTAAAATACGGAACTAGCTCATCTTTTCTTATATGGACTCCCATAAAACCTTTCCTTACTATGTTGGGATTTACTCTTTCACCAAATGGTTCAATAAAAACTATAACCAATGGATTCCATGAGTTAATAGAACATGCAAGAAAATAGGAACACCAATCCCCAACATCACCCTTCAAGGATTGCACAAAAATCTTCATAACAACATCCTCATGACTAAATTCATAATCCCTCTTACATCTATAAAATCCTATAGATTCTTAGAGCCGGATTTTGCACTTTTCACTGTGTATTTAGGCAAATATTTCCTAATCTTCTTAGGAATTAGATTAGGGAAACCTTTGATATTACTGAAAATAAAAGGCATATACCTTTGAATTACAAACTCCCTTGAAGGGCTTAGTGAAACTTGTTTTATTTGCATATTTGTTTCTGACATCTCATACAGAAACTCTCTTATACCCATTCAATCATTATCAAAATAATACATGGTTATTAAATACATCATTTTCTATTTCAACCATGATTCTAAAAGTGACTGAAATACTCATACCTTGAGATTTTTAGAGGTATAATACAACATAAAAATACTTATCAAATCATTTTACATATTGCATTATTAGAAGTATGAAAAAGCTAGTCATTTTTCCTTTCTTGATGCTAGAACATCTAATGAGGAACCATTAATCATACCTAGTTACGAACACCTCTCACAATCAAAATATTGATCTATTTAGATTTAATGAGAATACTTGGAAATCAAGCAGTGGTTGTCAACCTTCTCTCCCTGACTATAGATGTCACAGATCTGGGATTTTTGTTTGTATATCAACTAGTTCTTCAGATAGAGTCACCACCTCTTCATCAGAGGACTGAATTTCAAAAGAATATGAAATTCATTCTCAAAACTTGTCACATCTTGGGTCTTCGTCCATAACAGACTCACACCTCAAATACTTTGAAATCATATTGCTACCAATCATTTCCAAATCCGTAACCTCTCACCATCCAAACTTAAAATTCAGGTCCCCTAAAATTTTTGGATAGCTGCCTCCTATTGTTGTGGTTTATCTCTTCTCTTTTTTAAAAAACATTTCTCAAAAGTTCTCCCCAATTAAATCACCATTCATCTAATGACTTAGAAAGAAAACCCATTCCCTCAAGTTTAACCTTATGGTTACAAGTAATATGTCAATATTATAATGAATCTATAATAGTATTGGCTACAGCTAGAACTTTTGATTCTTTCCCCAGTAGAGTCACCATTTTGTTGGTGTTTTTTCCGGCTAAGGGTTTATAATTCTCTAAGGGGTTTCCAATCCCTATACTTAAGAATTAACAAAGTTAGTGGCCAACTAACGAGATTCAGTCAACGACTAAGATCTCCTACACTTTTGGCTCTATGAAACCAAGGAGGGTTTTCTTTAATGTGTTCATAAAAGTTGCTTATGCCTTAAGAACACTTCTACATATAAATACATTCCCCAATAAAGCAACCAGATAGCAATTACCCTATTTTTTGGCAAAACAAAGAACAATAACGACTATCTAGAGCTAGGAAAAAAAAATTAATGTAAGATTTGTATCTCAAAAGAGACAGATGGTGATTTTTTAAGATGTTTAGATCTTGAACCTCTACACTTAGAGCCACAGTCCTATACTTCTAAAAGAATCTTGAACAAACTATCCAGTGCCTCATCCATTGGGTGAGAGTCATATAAAACATAACCCAGACATTGTGAACCTATCACCATAATTGCTTTACATTATGAGATCTTTCAGTTTTTAAAATAGTACTCCTTAATGAATCATGAGCATAATATCACAAACCTATAACTCCTTTTCAAGAATTTGATTAACTCATTAAGTTAAAGAAGGAAAATGAATTACACATTCAAATATACCATTGAGACTAAATGAATAAACCATTGATAAATCCATTCACAATCCATGACATATACACAGGAGAGCAATTGCCTTAATATTTTCTAGATTTGTTTCAATATTAGTCATTACAAAAGAATAGCATGCTTATCTTATACAATTCCTGACTTGGAATAATCTCCTAGTTAGGATTTTCAAAATAGCACAATATAATTCTAATTGTACATATTCTAAGCTTGGGAACCAAAAAATTTGACCACAACAATGAGCCATGAAATCTCCTTTATAGAACAAGAGAGGAAAAAGCATGAGGCTCCATTGTTCATTTTAGAATGAATTTCATCCTCACGAAATGAAATTTAGATTCACTTCAGCAAACTCCTCACCATCAAAAATAACTGCAATACGCGTAGAGGAATTAAAAAATGGTTACACCCCTGTAACCAGCTGAAAAAGATAAATATCACCACGCCACCCACACGCACGTCCACATCAAACCCAAACCACTGCAACAAAACAAAAAAGCAGAAAGCACCACCCCAACAACACCACTCATTTCCCAACACCCTGAGCAACCACATGACCCTGATATAAGAGACTGCTCCTGGTTCACACTTCAATGTGAAGCAAAACCATTACCTTACTCTTGTCAATACCAACACGAGACCCAAAAACATTACACAGTGCCACCATAGTAATTGGAGAAACTGTGAGCATATCCTTGTCTACTACCATGAGTTTAGTCAGGGCTGTGAGGTTACTGTGGTAGTCCGACTCAGTTTCAAACCCCTCACCATTAGAGCCTGAAGAGAGCTCGATAGGTGATGTGGAATGTCTAGACCTCATCTCAACCCTTTGAGTGATTGTTCCAAAAGTACTAGGACCAATTTTTTTCTCCTTGTGCTGCAAATTCATTACAATCACCCAACCACTTCATCATACTACTAACTTATCCATTGAAGACACTAGCTCAAACTTAGCAAGCAAATAAATCTCCTGCAAACAAACACAACTCAAAATGCAATGATACAAATGAGAAAATTAGCATGCATTTATCAAGAAAGACAGTGTAGGGAACATTGATTGCTCAAATTGTAGTATGAGCAAACGAGTGATTAGTGGCTAACATCACCACCACACAATTATTGTGAGATCATGGAAAATGGCGTAGAGCCCATCATTGCATTATCAGGTGGATAACGCTCGCACGCAAGGAAATCAAGAGGAAATATACTAAAAAAATAGCGCCATTAATGAAAATAACTTACAGAGCACAAGTACTCGTCACACAGGTGAATAGTAACCCCTTGAATTCAAACCGTCAATCTGAAAAGACCTAGCAAGTTGAACAAATTGGATTGATTCAATGATCATTGAAGAATCCAAATCACCACCTAGGAAAAATCATAGCCAATCACACCCCTCGCAATCAAGAACCCATGACCGAGCAACAAGCCCCACCCAGCCCCCTTGTTCTTTGGAGCCAAGCCACATGTCACTGGCTCGCAAACCTTGTGGTAGCTCCGAGAAAATTAATTTGATCGTGTGAGGCCTACAAGGGACAGTCATCATTAATCCCTATCATTTGATATCCACCTTTGAAAAGACATCCACTTGTCATTGTTGGCGCATCAGGACATGCCCCACTCTACTATACTTGACAGATGGCGACATCTCTCACACCTTGCACCACTTTAGTGACATCAATAGGAAACTTTGTGAGGTCTATGAGGAATGGTCAAGATCAAAACCCATGATCTGATGGTCAGCCAAACTGCATAGGAAAAAAAAATTATAACAGTGGAGCCAACCAGAAAAACCCTCAAAGGCACAAAAATTTCGGCACAAGTGGCAAAGAAAAAACTAATAGATCAGGTGAAAAGGGGCCAGTAACAACATGAAAAATAGGCTTAGTCGAATGACTTAAGATACTGATGACCCCCAATAATAGGTCAATGCTAAAACATAACTTGAGGGTTTAAAAGGTACAAATCAATTTTATCATGGGTAACAAAAACCCTAAACCCTAAGCATTAGATCCCCAGCCATAAAAGGTAAACGGACATGCCCAAACCAGCAAAATTTTGACAAATTTTAAAATTCCCATTAGAGATCACAGTCATGACTATTCAAATGCAATGATTAGTCCATGTCATAACCATGAAGGGGGCATTGAAATTAATAATAATAGTGATAGGGTAGTATGAAAGAATTTAAAAGATACATAAATAAAAGTAACCGAACAGGACTCAAGAGGGCTTTTAAAACATCATAAATCGTGTCAAGGGTTCATTTTCTTCATAGCATTATGGTAAACTAATAAATTTATACTTCTCATAAAGTTTCAAAAGAGGACAACCTACAAGTGTATTAAGGAGTGCATGGAAAATATGTCAAGGAGCTACCACAATTAATTTCTTCAAGTGTTATGCAAGGCCATTGAAATCAAATCAATAAACTCATGCATACGCTAAAAGACAAAGCATAGTCAAGTTGCTAGAGGGCAGGTATCATAAAGGATATGGTATCACTTTCAATAGAAATGATGATGTCTCTAAAGGATCTCCCATTATGTGTATTAAAGACTTACAAAGATATGACAGTCATATGTCATTGTAGAAAAGTAGCAGAGGTTTTGAATGATCTTGCATAATAGGAAGGAGAGGACAACATTTACACTAAAGGAGTTTATATAGTCCATAGAAGAAGTTCATATGATTTCCATGAGAAAATATTAAAAGAAGTTGCATACTTTACAATGAAAACCATGAAAAAAAAATCCTATGATGCACTTTTACTTTTTTTGCTTCATTTTTCCTAAGAAGTAAAATACTTTTTTTTAGTGTCTGAATCTACCACATAGAGATTAAATATGCTTACTCTCAAATAAAGTTGAATTATATAAAAAATATTCAGATGCCTCCCTTAACATAAAGGACAATCTAAAGTACTAAGGAATTTTATATCCTTTATAAGAGATTGTTTCTAAGCAGTTAAAAACTTGAGAGGGTAATACACAGGTTGCAAGGAAAGTTAAAAATTTATCATAAGTAGCTCAATCCAAAAGGAAAAAATTAAGCGTGGAAAAGCATGAGTAGGTTGACCATCTTCACTAAAAGCATAGGTTATTTTGTATAACATCTTTCTTGGGTATTACTTGATAAGGTAAGGAGTGCTCTTTCCCACTCAGTTTCATATGGTGGCATATCTACACATAAATCACCATATTGTCAAATAACTAAATAAATTGTATTAATTAATAAATTGTATTAATTAATAAATTTGTTAAAACATGCCATTCATGTCAAATCAATTCTTCTTACCACAAAAAGTTTGGTTTCCAATTTGACAGGTTCATCTTTTGATTCCTGTATCAACTTCTAAAGGAATTTGGCAGCTTATACTTCTACATGAAGAGACAATTTCATCTTTTACACTGTTCCAAAGTACAAAACAAATAGAAATAATATAATCTACATGATAGTTATAGCTTGCTAGATGTTTGGCAACATCTAAAAAGTTTAAGTGAACTCAGAAAAATAGAGAGGCCTTGACCTTCATTTTTTAGTTTGTTGCTCTAAATATCTCACAATATTTAGAAATTGGTTGCTTTCTTTCTTTCTTTCTTGTTCAAATAAAAAATAGATGCATTTGTATAGAGTCAAGATGAATTCAAAAACTTCAGATAATAAATATACCATAGCTTCTTTTATAAGACACTGGCATCTAAGGTCTAAAATCTATTTCTGAAACTTGGCAAAGGGAAAAATACATATTTATGAAGTAGTCTTCAAAAATATCATAGCTAAATGGCTCTAACTATCCACTATCAAACATTCCCAATTCTTTGTCCAACCCTCTAGGCTTGAATCTTGACAACTATTTCACTTTGTAGCTATCCATATGCCTTTGATATTATCTAGTTATGGCTCCCAAATCTATTGAAAATTTATCATTAGAGTTAAAATTTAAACCTTGCAAATATAATCTTTTTCCAAATCCATCAAGAATTTTCCATCAGTTATAAACAATTCCCTTATAAAGAATTTGTGAAGTCAGGTCTAAAATCTAGAAATGAAATTCTGAAAATGCACAAGACTAAAAATGAAATCTGATGAGATGTTGCTTTAAAATATGATTTTCAAACCTAGAAGTACAAATTTGACTTCACAAATTAATTCTGGAAAAAGACAATGACTAACCTCAACCTAGAGATATCTTTTTGAGTTTTTTCTTATTTTCCCTAAGAAAATCGTCGAGAAAAACACTGTCGCAATAAAAAATCGAGCTCAGTTTTATTTATGTCGGACACAATTTAACTTTGAAAGTCCGTCAAAATTTTGGTGAAAAATATTCATCAAAACTTCGATGCAAAATAAGGTTCGTCGAAATTTCGACGAACGTCGGGGATAAAATTTTTAAAAAATGAAAATTTCACATTGAATAACACAAGTACCCGATGATACATCTGATTATAAAACTTTTGTCAAAAAAAATCATCTGATTTTGCAATCAAATGAGTTAGTGTGAGGTAGTAAGAAACAAAGAAATTATTGCATGCAAACGTTATTCACAAGTTGAAGGAATAGACTTTGAGGAGACATTTTCCCTGATGGCAAGAATGGAGTCCATTCGAATGTTTTTGGCTTTTTCTACTCACAAAAAATTCAAAGTATATCAAATGGATGTTAAGTTTGCATTCCCAAATGGATAATTGGAAGAAGAGGTGTACATGGAACAACTAGAAGGATTTCAGTTATCAGATAAACTAGACATGGTCTGCAAGTTGAAAAAGGCACTATATGGACTTAAACAGGCTCCCAAAGCATGGTATGCAAGGTTGGAAAAATATTTGACACAACAAGGGTTCAGAAAAGGCTCTACAGACAACAATATCTATTTCAAAGTTGAAGGAAATAGAATGTTGATAGTGGTTGTGTATGTTGATGATATTATCTTTGGAGTAAATGAGGGTATGTGCAAGAAATTTGTAGATGAAATGTAAAAGTAATTTGAGATGTCTATGATTGGTGAGTTGAATTTATTTCTTGGAATCCAAGTGAATCAAACTGATAGGGGCATATTCATTTCACAATCTAATTATGTTAAAGAATTGCTAAAGAAGTTTGCAATGGATGATTCCAAAGTGGTTTGAACCCCTATGGTGACTGGATGCAAACTGAGTAAGGATGATGATTCTCCTAAAATTGATTAGAGCATGTATAGATCTATGATTGGTGGACTATTATATCTTACTGCTACTAGATCGTATATCATGCATGTAGTATGTTTGGTTTCCAGATTTCAAGTAGAACCTAAGGAAACACATGTTACAACTGTGAAGATGATATTTATATATTTAAAGGGCACTATAAACTATGGCTTGTGGTATCCTAAGGATATTGATCTCACTTCGAATTCTTATACTAATGCAGATTGGACTGGTTGTGTAGATGACTAGAAAAGTACAAGTGGTGGTGCATTATTTCTTGGAGGAAGATTGGTTTCATGGTTAAGCAAGAAATGAGATTCAATTTCTTTATCCACTATAGAGGCTAAGTTTATTGCAGAGATGTCTTGCTGTACACAGGTACTTTGGATTAAGCAAACATTGAAGGATATAGATGTGATGTGTGATGAGCCTATCCCTATCTTCTATGATAATATAAGTGCAATAAAAATTTCAAAGAATCTGATAATACATTCAAGGAAAAAGCATATATCTATCAGATGTCATTTCTTAAGGGAGAAGGTGTTGGATAATGAAGTCAAACTTTAATATTTATGAGAGCTCTTTCAAAAACATTTATATTTATGAGAGCTCTTTCAAAGGATAGTTTTGAGTATCTCAAGGAGAAGTCGGGGGTTACTGCCCCTCATTTGAACTAAGTGCACATGGAGGCGCATCAATCCAGTGGATCTACAAATTATTCATTTCTCTGGACTGATGATTGTTGTCTACTCCTCAAGGGGAGTAGAGAGTATCATTTTTGTAGTATGATATATGGGTTCACTCCTAAGGGGGAGTGATCAAAATTTTATATGGCTGAAGATTCATGCAAAAAGTTGTATTTTCCATTGATGTCAAAAGGGTGGGAGAGAATCATGTGAAAAAACCTATCTATATCTGAAAAATCTTAAAGGAAGAGAGAATATTTGCAAGCATAAGAGAGTGCAAAAACTTCGTGTAGGTTGTCTAATCAGAGAAAAGAAAAAGAAAAAAAGCATGAGACTGTGTATGTTGTCTTTGATGGTTTTTCACATCACGTGTTGTCATCAATCACAAAAGGGGAGATTGTTGCAAGTATTAATGAGTATGGTGGTGTTGTCATTAATATTTTCATTGTTGTCAACACAATTCAGGTTGTTGCAAAGAAAGGAATCAAGTGTTGCAGGTGGTACATGTATGGTTGAGATACTGTAGAAATTTTGTGAGTACATTGAGCTATCTTTATGGTTTTGTAGGTGTCGTGATATGATGAATCATCAAATGCTTTTGAGAAAATTGAAGATAGAGTTGTGTGTATGTTCTGAATGTTCTCTGGTAATGTGATATGCATTTATTTTGTGTTTATCCTTTAGTTGTATAGATTTTTAGTGTTGTTTATGGGCATCCTTGGATGGTATATCCTAAGTAATAGCTTCTAAGTTGTGTTCATCGGTGTGTGAACTCGTCTGGAAGAATTATTTGTCTTTGGATTGGGAGAGATGTTTCTGCTCTATAGTCCTTTGATGGTTTGTCTCAAATCCTATGGATCTGGAAGAAGGTTGATAATGATGTTATCTATGTTTTTGTGCTCTAGAAGACTTGTTCCAGAGTTACTATATGTGTCTGCACAGTCTAGTTGAACTATTTGAATCTGTTCTATGTATGAATATTTTGGTATTTGCTACAGATGAATTTCAAGACTTCTAAGAGGTGTTCTAGTGTTTGGTGAAACATGTTATGTGATCCACATGTTATCATCTTGTTGTGGATGCACGTACATAAAATTTCATTAGTGTTTTCATTAGGTTCGATCGACCTAGTGTCTACACATTAGAAGAGGGATAAGGATCAATTAAGGAATAATTTCATTTATCCAAGATGTTATTTTGGGTCCTAGTTAAGTATGTATTTGGTCCACTCTCATTCTTATCCACCATGGGAATGTTGAGTCGTCGACCTAATTTGAATTTGTAAAATGAAGAATGTGTAGCTGACCTTGGAGAAATTTTCTAAGGCTGAAGAAGGTATAAATACAAGTCAAGATGTGAATTACAAGAGAGAAGTGTGACAAGTGCGAAAAAAGTGTGAGAATCAAAGTGTGTAAAAGTGAGAATTAAGGAAACAATACATCAATGTGTTAGATTCCTGAAAGTAGTGAGCTGATGGTGTTTGCAATTCTTTGATCAAGGTTGTGAATGTGTGGAAACTGTTGTGGTGGATTTTCTATTATCTTTCTTTGTTTGTAGGCAATTAGCCTCCTTCTGGATAGTGAGTCCTATCTGTAGGCAGTGAGCCTTGTATCTAGACAATGAGTCCTATCTAGTCAGTGAGCCCTTTGGTAGTGAGCCTTTGTATCCATTTTTGCATTACTATTATATTATGAGTTAATCCTCACCATGGTTTTCCCCTCATTGGGGTTTCCACATAAATTTGGTGTCTCTAGTATTTGCTCTCTATTATCTACATTTCATGTTTATACTTAATAAAAAAATTAAAGTGAATGTGGAATTGATTAAGATCAAAAGTGAATGTGATTAGATATAACTAACTCACCCACCCTCTCATTTATCTTGTGCAATTCAACACCCTTAACCCTAAAACCTAAACCCTTAACCCTCAACCCTTAACCCTTAAACCCTCTACCCTTAACCCTCTCTCTCTCTCTCTCTCTCTCTCTCTCTCTCTCTCTCTCTCTCTCTCTCTCTCTCTCTCTCTCTCTCTCTACCCTATACCCTCAATTATCAACCCTCTACCCTATACATTGGATCCTCAACCCTCATATATCTCTATCCCTCCCTCCTCTTCTCTCCTTGTCTATATCCCACTTATCCCTCTATCTCTCCCTCCATCCAACCCTCCCTCTCTACCCTATTCCCTAAACCATATACCCTAGACCCTTAAACCAAAAACCCTTAAACCCTCTACCATTAACCCTAATCCCTCAACCCTTAAACCCAAGTAAACTCTCTACCATAATCCATCAACCCTCAACACTTAATCCCTCAACCCTTAAACCATCAACCCTCTACCCTCTACCCTCAACCCTCAACCCTCAACCCTTAAACCCTTAAACCCTAATCCCTCAACCCTTATACCATCTACCCTATACATTGGGAGGTCAACCCTAATCCCTCAACCCTATACCCTCAACCCTCTAACCTCAACTTTCAACCCTTAAAACCTCTACCATGTAACCTATATTGTATACATTAGACCCTCAAACCTTAAACCCTTAATCCCTCAACTCAAAACTCAACCCTTAATCCCTCAACCCTCAACCCTTAAACCCTATACCTTGAACCCATATACCCTCTACCCTATACATTGGACCCTCAACCCTAATCCTTCAACCCTCTACCCTCAACCCTAATCCCTCAACCCTATATCCTCAACTGGATACCCTGAACCATCAACCCTATAGGTCCTCAAACCTATACCCTCAATTCTAAACCCCCTAACCTATACATCAGATCCTCAACCCCAATATATTTATGTCCCTCCCTCCTCTTCTCTCCTTCTCTCTATCTCAATTATCCCTCCATATCTCCCTCCATCCATCCATCCCTCTCTACCCTAAACCCCAACCCTTAAACCTTTAAACACTCAACCCTAAACACTAAAACCTCAACCCACAACCCTTAAACCCTCTACCCTCTACCCTCTACCCTCTACACTCTACCCTCAACCCTCAACCCTCAACCCTCAATCCTCTACCCTCAACCCTAATCCCTCAACCCTTAAACCCTTATACCCAAGTAAACTCTCTACCCTAATCCCTCAACCCTCAACCCTTAATCCCTCAACCCTTAAACCCTAAACCCTCTACCCTCAACCCTCAACCCTTAAACCCTAATCCATCAACCCCTATACCCTCTACACTATACATTGGACCCTCAACCCTAATCCCTCAACCTTATACCCTCAACCCTCCACCCTCAACCTTAAACCCTCTACCCTCTACCCTCTACCCTCTACCCTCTACCCTCTACCCTCTACCCTCAACCCTCACCCCTCAAACCTTAAATCCTCAACCCCTATACCCTCTACCCTATACATTGGACCCTCAACCCTAACACTTAAACCATATACCTTCAAACCTAAACCCTAAACCATCTACCCTCAACCCTAAACCCTAAAAAATTCTACCCTCTACCCTCAACATTAATCCCTCAACCCTATACCCTCAACCCAATACCCTAAACCATAAACCCTAAAGGTCCTCAACCCTATACCCTCAATTCTCAAATCTCTACCCTATACATTGGATCCTCAACCCCCATATATCCCTATCCCTACCTCCTTTTATCTCCTCTCCATCTCACTTCTCCCTCCATATCTCCCTCCCTATAACCTCTACCCTATACATTGGACCCTCAACCCTAATCCCTCAACCCTATACCCTCAACCCTCTACCCTCAACCTTAAACCTTCAACCCTCAACCCTCAACCCTTAAACCTTAAACCCTTATACACTCTACTCTATACTTTCTACCCTCTACCCTTAATTCTCAACCCTTAACCCTTAATCCCTCAACCCTCTACTCTTAAACCCTAAACCCTTAACCCCTATACCCTCTACCCTATACGTTGGAACCTCAAACGTAATCCTTCAACTATATACCCTCAAAACTATACCCTAAATCGTCTACCCTCATTCCTAAACCCTCAACCCTAAACCCTTAAACCTTCTACTCTCTACCCTCAACCCTAATCCCTCTACCCTATATCATCAAGCGAATACCCTAAACTATCAACCCTATAGGTCCTCAACCCTATATCCTCAATTCTCAACCCTATACCCTATACATTGGATCCTCAACCGTCATATATCATTGTTCGTCCCTCTTCTTTTCTCCTTATCTCTATCTAACTTCTCCATCCATCTCTCCCTCCATCCATCCCTCCCTCTTAACCCTAATCTCTCAAACCTATACCCTTAATCCTTAAACCCTTTAAAACTCAACCCTAAACCCTAAACCCTCAACCCTCAACCCTTAATCCCTAAACCCTTAAACCCTCTGCCCTTCACCCTCAACCCAATACCTTCTACCATAAACCCTAATTCCTCAACCCTTAAACCTGTAAACCCAAGTAAAATCTCTACCCTAATCCCTCAATCCTCAACCCTCAATCCATCAACCCTTAAGCCATCAACCCTCTACCCTCTACCCTCTACCCTCTACCCTTAAACCCTAATCCCTAAACCCTTATACCCTCTACCCTATGCATTTCATCCTCAACCCTAATCCCTCAACCCTATACCCTCAACCCTCTACCCTCAACCTTAAACCCTCAACCCTCGACCCTTAAACCCTAAACCCTTAAACCCTCTACCCTCTACCCTATACATTAAAACATCAACCCTCAATTCTCAACCCTCAACCCGTATACCCTAAACCCTCAACCCTTATACCCTCAACCCTATACATTGGACCCTCAAACCTAATCCTTCAACCATATACCCTCAAACCTATACCCTAAACCCTCTACCCTCAACCCTTAACCCCTAACCCTAAACCATTAAGCCATAAACCCTTAAACCTTCTACCCTATACCCTCAACCCTAATTCCTCAACCCTATAATTTCAAACCAATACCCTAAACTATCAACCCTATAGTTCCTCAACCCTATACCCTCATTTCTCAACCCTTTACCTTATACATTGGATCCTCAAGCCTCATATGTCTTTTTCCTTCCCTCCTCTTCTCTCCTTCTCTCTATCTCACTTCTCCCTCCATCTCTCCCTCCATCCATACATACCTCTCTACCCTAATCCCTCAACCCTAAACCATCAACCCTTCAACTCTTAAACACTCAACCCTAAACCCTAATCCCTCAACCCTTACACCCTAAACCCTCAAAACCCTCTATTGTCTACCATCTACCCTCAACCCTTAAACCCAAGTAAGCTCTCTACCCTAATCCCTAAACACTCAAACCTTAATCCCTCAACCCTTAAACCCTCAACCCTAATCCCTCAATCCTAATCCCTCAACCCTTAAACCCTTATATCCAAGTAAACTCTCTACCTGAATCCCTCAACCCTCAATCCTTAATCCCTCAACCCTTAAACCCTCAACCCTCAACCCTTAAAGCATAATCCCTCTACCATATACATTGTATCCTCAGCCGTAATCCATCAACCCTATACCCTCAATCCTCTACCCTTAACCTTAAACCATCAATTCTCAACACTTAAACCCTCAACCCTCAATTCTCAACCCTCAAACCTTAATCCCTCAACACTCAACCATTAAACACTAAAACCTGAACCCCTATACCCTCTACCATATAAATTAGATTCTCAACCTAATCCTTCAACGATATACCCTCAAACCTATAGACTAAACCCTCTACCCTCAACCCTAAAACCTTTAACCATGAACTCTAATTGTCTCTATCTACCCTCTCCCTCTTTCTACATACCTCTTGCTCAATCAATCCCTACCACTCTCTCTTGCTCCCACTTTATCTCTCTCTTTATCTCCCTCCCATTGCCTCTCAATGACTCATCTCTCTCCCAATCTCTCAGGTATCTCCCTCCCACCCCCCTCTCTCTCAGGTCTATCCCTCTAGTACCCTACCTAGGTAACTCTCTCTCTCCCCCCTCTCTCTATCTATCCCTCCCACTCTACCTAGATAAATCCCTATAACTCCAACCCCCTCTCTATCCCTTTATCTGAGGACACTCCCTCCCACACTCTCTCCCTCTCTCAAGTCTCTCACTCTCATACTCCCTCTCGCTCACACTCCCTCTCACTACCTATCTCTCAAGTCTCTCCCTCTCACCCCCTTGAAACTCTGAAGTCTTTCCCTCTGGCACCCTACCTACATAACTCTCTCCCTCTCTCTCTCTCTCTCCCCCTCTCTTCCTCTTCCTCTTTCTCTCTCCCTCTCTCTCAATTATATCTCTCCCACCCACTCTTTCTCTCCCTCTATCCCTCCAACCCTACCTAGCTAAGTCCCTCACTCCAACCCCTTCTCTCCCACTCCCTTTCTCTTAGTCTCTCCCTTCCACCCCCTCTCCCTCTCTCAAGACTCTCTCTCACTACCTCTCTCTTTATCTCAGGTCTCTCCCTCCCTCTCTCCCTCCCACCTCTCTCTCTCTCTCTCTCTCTCTCTTTCTCTCTCTCTCTTAAAATTTTCCCTCCCTCTAAAGACATACATAAATACATACATACTTACATACATACAAGTGCAATACATATGTACATACAATCCTACATACATACAAGCATACATGTACAAATGTACATACAATATTACATACATACATGCATAGAGGCATACATACATACATGCATTGATACATACATACATACATACAAGCACACATACATACATACAAGCATGCATACGTACATACATACATGGCATACAAGCATACATGTACAAACAAACATACAAATATATAAAAATGCATTCAATAAAGTAGAATTTAACATAAAGCAAGAAGTAACATGAGCACGTTATAATGCTCTTGTGTTATGTCTTGCTAGACATATCCTTCACAAATGAAGAAAACCATGTCAAAACTATGATATAACGCAAGCACATTATAATGCGCTCACATTATATCTTTCTTTGGGAATCCCTAAGACTTGGGTTTGGTATTTTCCTTAGAATACCAACCCAAAGGCTTGGAGGGCCTTCACAACGGCCAGAGACATGTTTTTGCAAATTCTACAATATTTCACATAATCGGGTTCGTCCGCATCGGCAAGATTTCACATGTTTCAATGTCAAACAAATCAAACACTTGGGTAATTTTACGCTCTCTCTTAGCTATCGAACGATGTAATTGTTTTTTACTTTTTGACAATGTTAAGCCTTTGATCTATTATTTCCTTTGTTTGTGTGTCTCTTTTTTGCAAAAAAATAGTGTGTTGTTTTTTTCATTATAAATTAAACGTTCATCAAAATTTCAAATAAATTACATTTTTTAAAACTAGACTCCATTCTACAAATATTTACAAAATAAATCAATTATTTTTCAAAATTTATAGGGGTAGCACAAGAAAAATTATATTTTTCAGGAAGTGTCCACTTTGAAAATTAGTAAATAAATAAATATTCATTAAAAAATTATTAGAAAAATCATGCATCAACTATATACTATTAGCTAATTTCTCACCGAAGCAATTTTAAAAAATACTAAAAAAAAGTTCACCGTGCTACATTCCCACAAACGTTGCTATGTTATGTTTTTCTGACAAAAACAACACTAATTTTTGTGGGCCCCTCTTTTGAACCCCTTAATCTCAAACATTTTCAAAATAAACTAGTAGTTTATAAAGTAGACTCAGAGCACTACGATCCTTGTTTTTGTTGCATCTCAAAGATTTGAGTGTAACTATCCTCAATTTCATGTCCAAGGTCAGTATTTCCTGATTTTAGAAAAAAGTGTCCACTTAAGCCCCCTTTTTGGCCCCCCATATTTTTTCACTTACCCCTAAGTTTATCCTAAATTACCTTATCTATTGTTATGGTGTTTAACAAACCCTCATCTCAGACAATGGAAAACCCTTTAAGAACCAGGATGTGAAAGAGCTATGACAAAGATTCAACATCCAACATCGATTCTCTACCTCATATTACCCCCAAGGAAATGGTCAAGTTGAGGCTACAAACAAGACCATTCTAAAAATCCTAAAGAAAACGATCAATGATGCTAGTTGTGATTGGAATCTGCAGTTCAATCTCGCTCTCTACACCTATCAAAAAAGTATCTACATGCCTACAGATGAAACTTCATTCTCCTTGGTCTATGAATCAAAAGTTATCTTACATATTGAGTTTGAGCTACCATCACTACGAGTGTCACTGCAGAATCTAATCACCGATGAAGACTACAAATTATCTTGGCCGAATGAGCTAGAATTCCTGGATGAGCATCACCTCGGTGCCCTTAACCACTTGAAAGTATATGAAAACTAACTGAAATAGAGCTATAACAAGAAAATCAAGTGTCAATATTTCCAAGTAGGGGATCTTGTCCTAAAGCAGAATCAAAAGAATCTTCCAGATCAGGACAATAAAGGAAAGTTTGAGCCTAACTGGTTAGGTCCGTTTTCCATCATAGTAGGCTATGGATTAGGATAATATCAATTGTCAATCCCTAAAGGTGAACCCTTCCAAGAACCGACCAATAGCTTGCATCTTAAAAATATTTATGCCTAGGCTCAAATGGTGTAAATCTAAAAGTACAAAAAAATCAAAAAATCATCAAAAAAATGAGAAAAAGGATTGAAAAAATAAAGAAAAATAATCACATTCTAGTGAAAACCATTTTAGTGGTGCTTTGGGAAAGTACCTTGGTGAAAACCTAGCAAACAAGTGCCCCGCATAAATAAAGCACCTCCATCTATCTTCGACTCTTTATCCTATCATTCTTTGCATCACATCCATCATCCTATTTATCATAGCTTGATATTTTGAAGTATCATATCCCCTTTCGTACTACTCGGTGTATTCCTAAGGTCAGTTTTTCATGCCTATATTGATGTATTCTATTGCATCATGCTAGGGTAATTTGTTATGGATCAGATCAAGTTCTTGTATATCTTAAGGTTATTGGAATCACAATCAAAAATCCCAAAAACATTCATAAAATTTTCATCAAAAAATCCAAAAAACATCCAAATGTTGTATAGCCAAAAATCCCAAAAGATCCAAATTTTGGTACAACTAAAATCCAAAAAAAATCCAAAACATCCAAATCACATCAAAATTCCCAAAAAGGTCAAACATTGAATAATCCAAAAATAGTACCTTGTCGAACTATGAGTCTATGAGCTTGAACGTAGGAAAGGCCATCATTGATGTGCTCTCGAGACACCCTAGGTCAGTCCTTTAGGAGTTCGTCATAATAAATTGACAATCCATCAATTGTTCATCTTCATCTTCAATAAGTCAAGTTAGTCAAACTACGTGGTCTCTACATATATAACATAGGCAAGGCTAATCTTTGATCAGCCCCTGAGGCCCCTAGGATAGGTCTTTTAGGTTAGGTTCTTAGTTGAAACTTAGAAAAGCCCTAAACATTCAAATATCAGAAAACCCCTAAACATCAAAAAATTGAAAGTTCAAAAAAATTTAAAATTGAGAACCCCAAAACATTAGAAAACATTCAAAAGACCTAAACAGTATCAAATATCTTAGAGAAAACCCTAAACAAACTCAAATAATAAAAAACATAAACATAAACTTTCAAAAAGACCAAAAACAGCCTCAAAACATTTTCAAAATACCAAAAACATTGAAATATTCTAGAAAATCCAAAACCACCCATCCCATCTCACTTTCACCCGTAATAAACGTATATCCATAATAAATCGATTGTCACCTTCAACCTTTGGAAAAAAAAATATAAAACAAGTATCACAAGTCAGAAAGTGAGAACCTAAGAGTCAAAATCTAAAGTCTAAATCATAGGTGAACAATTTAGTGAAGCTTATATCAACGACTTATCAAACACCTCATCCTAATCAAACCATCTAATCAACATGTCCTAGGATGAATCCTTCTTGTGATGGAAATTAGCATCAAAAATCACCTTAGCTAAGTTAAATTGGTAAGAGATATAGATAACACTGACTTTCTTCCTTTGATCTTTTCTTATGATTTATCTTATTGACCCATTTCAAGGACCTCTCGATAATGTCTATTAAAAATAATTTAGAGAGAAAGGAATGGGGAATCGATCATTATATTTTATTTGTTGTGCTTGTGGATATTCTTGTAAAATAATCTTGGCTCATACTTTCTTAGTTGTGTAGGGAATTTTTTTGGAGTAGATTGTTGACTATTGTGTATTCTTTGGTCCAATATATTCTAAGATTCTAAACTACATTTCGATGAGGTTTCCATATGTCAATGTGTGAAAAATAACTATGCTATCTATTTGCAAAGTCAAAGTCCATTACACTAGATACAATGTCATCCTAGTTTTCAATACCTTGATGCATCATGTCTATGTGTTATGTATCAAAAATAAGGAATGACAAAAAAATACCAATCCCAAGATATGAGAAAATCATCATCATCTCTCATCACCATCTCTAATAGAGTATCGGTGGATCAGGGATTTATTAGACCTTTTTGAATCAATCATCAAAATAAATGGTCAAATCATTCATTTTATTCTTCTATCTTCTTTCCACACTAACCTGGTATCATGACAGTCAACAAAAATATCATCATGCATCCACCCTGCATCCACAAATCATCAAAATACATACATATCACATATCATAAGCGTATATCACATTATCATTAACATTCATATACATTCATCATCATCTTATAAATTGCATAGAAAAATACAAAAAAGTAAATGCATCCACATCATTTGCATATGCATCTCATATCATAGCATCCATCCCATAACATGTCATAAAAATATATTAAAAAAGAAGGTAACACATCCATTGCATAACATTGCATATCATATACATCACATCTCATAACATCGCATCATAGATCATCACATATCACATAACACATAAATAAAAGAAGTGCATCCATCGCATTTGCATCCATAGATAAATTATAATGCATATAAGAACATATCATCATATCACATCACATGCATCCATACATTCATAAGTAGGAAATAAAGAGAACCTCACATTGAATCCAAATCATCTCATATATATCAAAAAATGGTGACTGTCATAATACAATATTTGTATCCTATTCTATATATCAGTAAAAAATACAATATCTACAAGGCTATCAAAAAGGAGCCCATGAATGTATATTTGTATAAAGAATTAGACAATAATCAAAAAGTGTATACACAGGTAGGCTAGCCTTGGTTGACACTCATCTCACCCCTAACTAATGGTTAATCCTCAGCTCTAGGTGGTGCTCTACTCTTCTATGAGAAATCAAGCTTTCACATCCCCTAAGGAACATCACGATGATAGTACATGTGATAGTATGCAGCCTTTGTGACTACCTCTCTATACAACTTGGTGGATACAATCTTGCCTTGTGATTTTGTGGTCACTATCTCTAACTGTTGTCTTTGCCCAATCTCTTGGGATAGCTATATGTCCAACTGCTGCTGCAACTAGACCTCTTGATCCCTTTGTGCAATCATGGTCTGCAACTACTACTACAACTGATTCGGCTCTTCCAATAATCGACCTCTCTCAATAGTGAGAGCCTTAATCTATGCATGAGCCTATATATTTAGCTATACAGGTGGAGGAGGTGGTGCTACCCCTAGAACCTATCTATCATGTTCGCCCTGTCGCCTTGACAACTATGCTTGATCTAGCTCCTGTTGGTGCCCATCACCTGGCACCTATCACCTGCCCTGCTCTTGGTTCTGGCCTCTACCTCAGCCACGATTCCTCCCTCCATCTTGGCCCCAACCTCTTCCCCTGCCTCTACCTCTAAGGCATCCTCCTGTTGGATCTGCCAGGTGTGTAGGTGGCCTAAACCACACATCATAAGTTGGAGTGGTGCCTACATATGAGACACCCTAATCATATGCCCATAACTATAGGAAACGTTTTATGAAATCATTGATTTCCACAATAGGATCAATGGTGGATCCCCACTGTACCTCTCTCCGTGATCTAGAAAAAATAGCAGTAATAATGTGCAGGCATATCTTGTACCCCCAAACTATTGAGCAATGTAGACTAGGAGTATCACTCGATGATCATATGCTCTCGGCCCTATATGTACCGAGTATGCCTAGAAAAATCCCACTACTATTGATTATCATACCATCGTGGATGCTATAGCCACAACCTCCATCTAAACACTATCATGTAATCAATGACATGACCAATATGGTAAACGTATGGAGCCCATGTGCTACAATTTCATCGACACCTTGTACCGAAAAAAATAGGCTCATCCTCATGGATATCGGCTAGAAAAACCAAGGGCCTCAATATTGCAACATGCTTGTATGCCCATATGTGAAGTAAATTCACCCCTACTTCGATGCTTCTACCCTCTTGGTAGACAACCTTGTGTATATCATGGTACAAAGAGGCAAGGAGAATTGAATGCCAAACATACATAATATCTTTTCGGATCATACCCTCCCATGCCAAGCTCCATCAGAGACTAAATCCTTTGCCCTGTCGGTCTAGAGAAATGATGCAAAAAATTATAGCTTTAATGAACAATATAAATGTGTCCACTTGACCACAGTAGAAATCGAGATAAATAGAGGAGCTAATCAAAACAACTGACCATCTGTGTAGAAAGGAGAGACATGCATCTCTCCCAAGATCTAGGTCATAAATAACATGCTTGCCATGGATAGGCAATCATAGTATGCATCACACATCCTCAAGTGTGATGGTCACCTCTCCAATAGGCAAGTGAAATGATGGGCTCCTGTTGTGCCACCTCTCAACCAACACTGTCATCATCACAAGATGAGTCCTGACCTCGAGCAGGAAAGCAACAAAGCCCAATCCTAGTCTCCCCAGCCACTCCACCTCCAAGTTGTTGAAATATCTTGTAGGTACTAAAATTTCAGATTGATGCTCCCACGACATCAATGGCAGAGGATCCTCCTGCATGCATCATGCACACATCGTCAATTTTCCAAAAAAGTCAAAAAATTGATCAAAATTTGAGAATTTGCATCCAAAACATCAAACACATCACTAAAATCAATAACATCACTAATTTTTGGATGCGTCGCTATATTAATTTCAAGGGTGTGTCATCAATTTGGCTTTGTTCATCACTACACTCAATAGCGAGTCAACATTTGGGTTTGTTACTCTACAAAAAGATGTGGGTGCATCACTATTTGCTACATGTGTTTCCCACCGCTTTCTAACATCACTAGACTAGAAAAGCCCATGCATTTCTATATTACCCCCACAAACCCTTAATCAACTGTGTCGTTGAACTAAAAAACTGGGGTGAATTGCTAATTAGAGCATGTGTCACTAAAAAATCAATAGTGATGCTTCTGACACTTCAAAAGTGTCACTATACAATGATGCACCTATTGACCTAACTTTGATGCCCTATTAAATGCACCTAAAAGAAAAAATTGAGGCAAGTTTCAAGTCACATACCTGGGATCCTACATTTGCTCGGTGCCAGTACTCTTGAACCCACTCTGAAAGGTGAAGAGGTAGTGCTCGTTGCACCATTTTGTCAAGAGGTCAAAGCTCAAATTGCAAGAATTCTCTAAGGTGTGAATGCACAAATGAATTGAAAGTGACTGTTCATCGCTTATTTAAGCCTAAAAATTAGGGTTTTTTGCCCTAATTTAACTATGCACAACTAGGGTTTTTTCATCAATTTCACCAGCCTTGCCAAATTGAAGCTTATTTTGCACCATTTTTTGCATTTTTGGCATGTTTCTTGCATCTCAAAGCCTTTTCGGACCCCTATGCTAGCATTTTACCTTTGTGAAGAAATCAACCCAAAATTCAAAATTTCTACCTGATTTCTCAAGGGTGTAAGGAACCAGCTTATTCCTTCCACTAGGGCAATAGTGGGGCATCTAAAAAAAAAAAATTTTATTATTTCTTGATTTAAGCAATAATTTTTAATCTAAAAAGTTGTAGTCTTTGAACCAACATAATAGGTACCTCGCTTGAAAGAGGGGAAAATGTAGACTCTTAAAAATGTCCTGAATGATATCATGCACTCGAATAAGATATACTAACATCATTTCCTCCTAAAACCCATCATATTTTCACTTAATTGATTAAATTAGCCTAGCTATTTAATTAATTGCATCATTTTCATCTATTAACCTAGTTAACCTAATCAGGTTAATTCACCCCCTTTCATGCTAACATTTTGTCATATTAAATTGAATAAATTAAAGTATTTAATTTAATCCATAAAGTCCTCTTATTTAATTAAATAACCCTAAGTTATTTAATTAAATATCACATTTCTTCCCCTTTTCATTAAATTAATTAATTATTTAATGAATACCCTAATTCCCCTAATTTGCATAATTAAAACCTTATTTAACTATCAAATTACCTAATTAATCTAATCCCCCACTTGCAAGGGAATATTCCTCCTTTGCATATTCCTCCAAAAGCAATATTCCCATGGAACATTCCTTCCCCTTTAGCACATTAAGACTTTGTTTTAATTTACTAAATAATCTATTTTCCTCACCCATGAGAATATTTCAAATAATATTCTCTCTCGTCACTCATTTCAAAAAGGGAATATTCCTTTTTTGTAACAAACTTACAAAACTTCATGTGTAAGTTAACTTACATGACTACTTGTGCAAGTTAAAAGTGTGTTTGTTCGAAGAATGACAACCCTTGATTCTTTCCTTGATCCATGTGATCATTGATTCTCATCCATTGATGAGAATTCATCATCCATGTTTCATCTTTCCTCCCTTTTTGACCATTGATTAACCTTTTTTTATCTCAACCCTTCATTTATCATTTGCTCTTGTATAAATAGGTCACTATTTGGAGACAAATGGATCCATCTTTTTCAGAGAAAACTTATAATGTTGAAATCACACACTCACACTCATATTTAGCACTTATTTAGTAACATCTTAGCTTAAATTAATTGCATATTATCTTAGCTTCTATTAATGGATTCCATGGTAACATAGATGCATACATTTAGCTTATTGGTTAATTAGGGTTTGAATATTTTTAGCTTAAAATCCATTTAGATTAGCTTTTCACTCACACATATTGATCATCTTAGCATAAATCATGTTAAAATAGCTTGCATCATGTTAGTTTAGGATTTAAATCATGTTTAATCACACATCTATCATCAGTTTCATTGATTCTCTTTAATAGAATCGATCGAAACAGGCTCATTTATCCACAGGATTGGGAAAGGGTCACCATTCCACATCAATGCAACACCACTCCCCCAATAGGATAAGTTTATATTCATTAGAATAGGCATTTTTAAAGCTTTCATAATTTAACATGTTATTTTTAATGGATTCCTAGTTTTGTGTTTATTTCATTTATCTTATTGGGATTGACGTTTAGTGGCATGAATATACTTTGTATCCTAATGGATCAACTGTAGTCAGCCCATACTAATCTGTCAATCACAGTTCTCAATCTATTGACAATGGTAGTCACTTGGGTGAGATAACTATCTTTTGCCAAATACCACTCAAACTCCTCAAGCCTTTTTTCTAGGGAAAGAAGCTACTCCATAAGAACCTCAAGAGTAGATTCTTTCTCCATAAAAGAAGTCGAAAGAGAAGAAAGGGGTAGAAACATGAGTGAAAACAGCCCCAAAGGGGTTGTAAAATCTGGTAGACAATCCTGAAATTAATTCTTCAAAAGAGGGACTAGTTTGACCAGAATCAACCTTCTTGGATTCCATTCTTGTGTGTCAAAGACTTTTTCTAACAACAAATCTGAAGGTTGTAAATTGGGTCATAAATCTCACAATATATTCATGGCACACTAATCTATACCACACTAAATATCAAAGGGAAAACAATTTGACACAAAGAAATAAAAAGGAGAAAGTTCATGTTAGGTTCACCAAAATGTGGAGGGGATTCACTACTCCCAATTCACAAGATAAACAAGGTCTGAAGGGGGTGAATTTCCCTCTGTCACCTCAAGGCTAACCAAAAGGAGATAGGATAAAATGGAAGAGAAAGATAAGCTATTATTTTTTATTTTTTCTGAGGGAAGATTTAGGGAAATGGGAGAACTAACCATAGAGGTATCAGAATGAAAACTGACTAGCTCTCGGCTATATGATGCCAGTGTGTGAGACAAATGACATCACAATGTGTGGTCATCCCAGAGGCATGTTGGCATCTCGTACTAAGAGAGAGAAAAGTTCATAAACTAAAATTCATAGGGCATGATAACAACATGAGAGTATTAAACTAATTTATTTAACAATAACAAAGATATGCATGAAATGAAAGGAAACATAAAGAAGAATACTATAACTTGAAAAATAAACTATCTAATAACGAAATGACAAGAGAGAATGAAGAAAAGACCAAATTACAAAAGGTCCAACCTCTCACAATCTCCTCATGAATAAATTATACCTATACACATGACAATGAAAGAATATTGTGGTTGTGTTTTAGAGTTTTCTAAAGTCAAATAGTCTTTTTGGTGTTTCCACCTGCATAGACAACAAATAGGCCACAATATAGAGAAAATGATAAAGAAATGAAAATAGACACAACTTATAGAATACAAAGACAATCTAAATGCTATTGTATAAACAAGACAATGTAATTAAACAAATGAGTTACCATCCTTTCTACACACTTGGAGAAGTAGAGAGTGGGAGGAAGAGAGCAAGACAATCACGCCAATAGAATGAAGCTTGGAAACCTACAATAAACAATGATGTAGAAGTAGCAACAATGGTGTAGATCATAGAATGGGAAGAACAAGAGTGAAGGCTGAGTGAATAGAAGTGATATATAGTGAATGAATTGAGAGATTCTAAGAGAATGAAGTTCAAAACTATTTTTAGAAGGTAAGAGGATGTTTTCAAGTGGTCAAGGTGCACAGGGTTTGTTAGAATTCATAAGGTGGAAGAGACTGTAATGCCACCAATGTCCACTAACCCAAGGATCATGTCAAGATGCTAGTGTGGTGCACAAACATCTTCGCTACATGTGGGAGTCCCCAAAAAAAATTCCTTTACCGATGAAAACTAATAAAGGCATGTGTGAAAGGGAAGGCAAAGGTGGCATATTTTTTATTATCAACTTTATAAGACTAATGTGAGGTAATATTATAGGAAATTGCACTAGGTGAAATTTTATTCCATAATAGTATTAAGTGTTAATAGGTCGATCTTTTGGTGCAACAACAAATGTGTTCCAACACAAAATATACCTCAAAACTAGGGTACACTCTTTATCAAATATAGATGGTCAACCATCAACATATCCAACCCAATTTTTAATCATAATTTTATATCCTACATAAATAAGTCCTTATGATCCTCAATACTATATTATAATAATAAAATCCAATAGTAGAGACACATACATCCTATAAATCCCATTACTATGGTAATATTACATTTGGACTCAATCAAAGCATCCCAAATTTTATGAATATCACTCACATAAATGATCTAGCAAAATCCTCTATCACATAGTCTCAAATAACCATCTAGTCATATGCATACATATAAAATATTTACCATTATAAAATAACTCTCTTACAACTAACCTCCATCATTCTCCCAATATCTCCATATTGTAGAACATATTGATGAAGGGGCCTACATATTAATACTAAAAATTAATGAAAGTGCGATAATTGTAAATGACCATAAACATATTGACCACAATAGCTTGATGAAAATGTCAATTCCAAATTCATGTGAACATGAATGTCCAAGAACAAATTATATAGTATAGTCAAGAAAAAATATTAATTGAAACCATGTAGACTATCTTTATGTGAATATGAATGTGCTAAATTTGTGATAAATATAATATTCTACTTCAAAATATATCCTCATCACTTCCATGTTCAACTCACTCTGAACTCTAGGTGTGGGGTCCTTACTCTTACTATTGAATTCTTATTAAAGAGTAACCACCAAAAACCATGACATCTAGTGAAAAAATACATTTAGCCTCAAACAAATCTAATATAGGTGTACATTTGATCATCTAATATAAAATAGAATTTTATTGCAACACCATAATACCTAGAATATCAAAAGGAAAATTAATCTTTATCACTCTTGTAGAAAATTATCTTAAATCACCATCAACATTCCAAAATATAACATTTTCACCATAATTATATGATCTAAATCTCCTCAATATGAGATCATGTGTTTCTAATGATAATATTTTATCCGAAGAGCACTTGATTCAACCCAAATCTTTAACTGGTACTCATGAGTCTACAGTGGCACAATAACATACACTATCTAATTTAAGGATCATCATTAAAAATGATAAACTTTAACTAACACTTGAACCAAAGACTCCTAGGGTCCTCCATGACAACAAGCTATTGACATTTAATATCCCTAATTATCAATCCCTTTTTTATTCTCTAATGTTCCTATTCTATGTTATAATTGGAAGTCCTATATTGACTTATGGTATATATGCAAGTGTTGATTTAGTGAATTATGTATAATCTATATCTACATTATCATGGTTAACAAATTAAAACTAATTATATAATTATAATTTTCCTAAAATTTCTATTAGGGTATGTGTTTGAATATTATGATTTGTAAAAAATCATAAGAAATGGTGAAGATGAACTAGGTCCTAGTTCTAAAGTGTCCTAAAATAATTCAAGAGTGTGAGAAGATATTGTTGAATGGTTATGAATACATATATTATTCTTTTTTGTTTTTTAATAATTAATTTATTTTTGGAAAAAAATTAAGTTTACTTGGTGAAATCATAAATTTATTTATTTATTCAATATAAAAATTTGATTTAATAATATAAGAGATAAATAATTGTATTATCTTATTGGTGAATTAGAAAGAATGATTTTCTAATATTAATTTAAAAGTAAATTATTTTATATCTATAACATGACATTCTATTATCTTTAAAGTAAACTATAATCTTACTTTCTAGAAGTTTCTAGAACCTTATACAATATCTAAGAGTTTGTATGGTTGTATTTTGACTATATGAATGTTCTAGAGTCAATAGATTATGTTGTATAATATTTTTTTAGATTATGTAAAAAATTATGGTTGTATTATGTTTTAGAGTCAATAGATTATTTTAGAGTCAACAGATTACGTTTTAGTCTTTATGTTCATGTAAATTTTGATGTTGTTTCTTCTTCTTGGAGAGCTAAATCTATTGATTTATGACATCTTGTTAGAATTTATTTATGTTGAACTTTGGCATCCTTTGTGTCTTGTTTATTTTATGCTAATAGTGATTTCCGTTGACGTAGGACACTGCGTCACATTAGTCGTGGTTTCTAGCGAAGTTTGGAGAGAGTAAACAGGTAGTTACGTGGAAGATCAGTTCCTCCCACAGCAATAATTTACTTTCAGATATTCTTTTCCCGTCCAGTCTTTATGGAAATGGCATAACGCATCATAAATATGTTTTTACAAGCTTCAACGATTTGGTCAGAATGATAATGGTTAAACTGTTAATGGTAATTTTACATTTCATTCACATTAACAATACTAAATATTTCACTTATTTATACTAATCATTTCGACTGTTAAATTAGATAATATTAAATGAAGAGTCGGTCTAAATACATTTGGATTTAAAGATTCAATTTCCATGCAGTCATTTCAAAAGAGTACGCCCGGGGACAGTGCAGAGGAAATTTGAGCTATTTACGACAATTATTTTAGTCGTTTCAAATATTAGGTTTCTGCGCAGACTGTAAATAGTAGGATTAGGTGAGTGTAGGCTTTGAAATAATGAATAAACATTGTATAGGCATATGGGAAAATTATGAATGTCTTCTTTATTGATGCAATTATTTCAAAAATTTCCGGACTGGACTTGGAGAAGAGTCTTTTAATTGTTGTTCTCGAATGAAAGCAACTGTTATCATCTTGAAATCAAGAGAGGGAAAAACCCTACAAGTCGGTCTAGCAAATTAGAATAACACACGGTAATATATTGAACTTCCTGCCCTCTCCCTTTTTTTCGCTCTAAATACTCTGACTGTTGTACAGCGTTTAGATTAATTAGGGCAACGTCATTTCTAATGATCTAAATCAATGGCATCGTTTTCTCGCACGTTCTATGACATTAAAGAGTATCAATTCAAAAGTTTCCAAAGAAAAATAGCCACCTTTCATCAATTATTTTTGTTAGAATTGTGAAAAAACACAAAATCACAAGTCATAGTATCAAACAATGAACAAAGATACCTTTCATGTAAGAGATCTGCAAACAATAAGTGCAATATTCCTCAACAATAAAAAAACTACAAAATGAACCTCAAGAATCTTCAAGGAAAACAAAAGTTCCCAAAAATTGAGAGTTTAAGAGTAAATCTCAAAGAGATAATACAATGAGAGTTGAGTGTTTTATAGGAGCAACCTTAATAATTGTTCACTTCAGTTAACAAAAAAGTATTTAGTTAACTAAATAAAGAATTCTTAAGTTTATTTTAAGTGCATGAGAATAAATAAGACTAATAATCAATTAAACAATAATTAATTATTAGTTAATGTGTGATTGCTCTAACATCCCACTTTAAGATGAACTCAAAGAGTAGTTAAAAACTCTAAAAATAGAATGCATGATGGGTCCCAACAAACAAGACCTGATCAAGTACCCATGTACAAACAAAAAATATCTCATAAATTGAGAATGGGTTCAATGAATCCACACTCTGATGTCGTGTTAGAATTGTGAAAAACCACAAAACCATGAGCCACATGATCAAACAACGAACAAAGACACCTTTCACACAAGTGATTTGCAAACAATGTGTGCAATATTCCTCAACAAGAAAAAACCACAAAATGAACCTCAAGAATCTTCAAGAAAAATAATAGTCCTCAAAAGTTGAGAATTCAAGAGTAAATCTCAAAGAGCTGATACAATGAGGGTTGAGTGTTTTATAAGAGCAACCTTAATAATTGTTCATTTCAGTTGATAGAAAAGCAATTAGTTAACTCAATAATTAGACTAATAATCAATTAAAGAGTAATTAATTATTAGCTAATGCATGATTACTCTAACAAAAAAAAATTAAATAATATGGAAAAATAATAGTTTAATCATATAAGATTATACACATTGAAAAAATATTGATTGGAAAGAATTATAGAAAAAACTCTTGAAACTTTCATATACCAACGGTCCCTCTATCCTACTCAACAAAGTTATGAGACTTCCAATCTCTTGTTGGAATTTTCTTCTTAATATCATCTTTGGGATTTTAAAAAATCTCATGGAGTCTTGATTCACCTCTTGTTTATGTCTCTTAAATATTTTTTATTATTTTCATTATAATGACCATAATTATTTGTTATTGAAAATTATAATTTGTGCATAGAAAGGGATTTTGAATGTTTCTATAATAGTCTTTTGTATGAGATTTGTTAGTACCCTCTCTTCCCAATTAATTATTCTTCTTTGTTGTAGATTTATTGGCACGTGTCATTACTAACTCAGGGAATTGTACTGAAGTAAGAAATTTTATATTATGAGCATTTCCATTCTTAACCATCATCTAAGCTCAATTGGTTGCATCTACACTTCCCATTCTTTATCCAAAATCCTCCATATCTATGTGCCCAAAGTTTGTATCAAAGACTGGGGAATTGATCTTTGATGATGGAGTGGTGCTCTTGAACTCAAACTTTGATTACTTTTCTCTAGACATTAACACTTGCATCAAAATGAGGGAAAACCCCATTATTTCCTTAATTCTCCTTTCACATCTAGAAATTAATCATGTTTGCATATATACTTAGAATCTAAACATTTTGAACTCATGATAATAAGTCTTATTCACCAAAAATCGACATCTAGATCCTTGCCTTTTAAAATTATGCTTTCACAGAAAATATAGGTGGATCTAACACTTATCAGTTCATTTTGGAAATCCTGATATTTTCTTTTCTTCTAGGATATAAGTATTTCTTTAACTTTATGATGTGCCTATAGCACACATGCCCCGTTCGGAATGGGGACCCTCTCTTTTCACCTTCGTTGAGTCACTTTTTGTTTTCGCCTCATTTTTCATGACCCTATTTTTTAGCATCAAAATGGTCAAGAACCCTAAAAGTCGTCATCCTCAATTGACCAAATTCACCACCCAAAAATTCCTAAGTCTTTGGCTTTTGTGGGGTTCCCTTAGCAAATTCCCCTTATCTTTCATTTTTGGCATCCTTTGAGTCTTCTGAGTCCCCAGTTGTGGGCCGCCCCTTGATCATTTCTGCCTCATTTTTTTCCATTTCCTAATGGCTAACCTGGGATGTCTGCCTACATGGTGGGCCCCACATCCTCCATGGTCATCTTGTCCCTGCCACCTGTCAAACCACGTTGCCTAGGGTTCCACTCGCTTCGCGGGGTCCAATGTTCCCACTACCGCTCTTTTGAAAATCGCGCCCACCTACTTTGACTTTTGTCGTACCAACATTTAACAAGGGGTCATGAATACCATTCTTACTATCAATAGGTCATTCAACCTATCATTTTTACTAATCATAGCCAAAATTGTTAGAGACGAAAACAGTGATCGAGCACCCTACGCCTGCACGATATTTTGAAGGAGTTGAAGTGTGATTTTTATCATCATTCTTCATGAATTCTAGGTATGACCACTACCATTAGCCTCCAATGCATCCTTCAGGTTTAATTTCATTCAAATAACTAAAATCTAAAAAGGGAAAACTTAAATCCTTAGGGCAGTCGATTAAACATGGAAAATCTACACAAGCCCATTGAAATCTTTTAGGAATTCATTCAAACTTGGCCCTAAGCATCTTGTGAAACTTTTCCCTACCAAAGCTATTCTTAAACAAACATTTCACTACCTTGCGGCCCACAAACCCATCTCCCCCACCGCTTACAATGATAAAACATAAAACACAAAAAACTGAGTCTTGACTCCATGTGGGTCTGCCCTTGCGGGCTTCTGCATGCAGGTGGATGCCGCCCCATCACTACCACTAGAGTGTAAAAGATTAAAACACTTAGAAAAAATCAGAAGCCTTACGGCCTTTGCGGGTTTACCCTTGCAGGCCGCCTCATGTGGGTGGCCCCCATCATGCCACTGTTCCAAAACGGCCAAACTCCACCCGCCTTTCGCCTCGCAAACCCCATTGAGCTCCTTCCTAATGACAATTATGATAAATGAACTTGATTCTTTCTTGCAGACTGATGTCTGTAGGCTTTCGTGCACCCTTCACCACTGTTTCACCAACGTTTCATCTAGTGGTGATGACCTTGGTCCTGCCCACACCGCGGACTCCGCAATCCCCTTCGTCGATCAAGGAGTTTCCCCAACTAAATATTACTAAGTGTAAAACCATTTGTAGGCCAAACCATGTGGGCCGCTATCTATGGATGGCCTTGTTATCACTTTCATTCCTAAAATGGCCAAGGAGGTCCATCCTTCTATATTGCGGGTTTCGACGTCGTTGTCTCCCTCAAACTCATTTACAAAGAAACAACTAAGATCAAATGCATTGTGGATCTCTCCTTGCGGGCCGCCACTTGTGGTCCACCGTCATATGGTTGTCATGTGCTAACAGTCGTGCCTTACCTTCCTTCCACATGGCGGAGTCTCGTTCTCTTCTGCCGCCCAATTTTTCTCTAAGTGAAAATGCCTAAGTTGAACTGATTGCAGGCCTGACGATGTGGGCCACTGTCTATGGACTGTTGTCTTGTCCCCGCTATTTCTTGATGGCCATCTCCAAGAAACCTTCCGCCAGTCTATACCCGCATAAATGAAAATGATTAAACCTAAAGGAAGACCATCAACACTGTCCAAGCTGCTTGTGGGTCCTACCTTATGGGATTCTACTTGTGGGTAGCCGCCTCATGACCACCATTTTTAACAGTGGAGTTATAAATGTCCTTGGAACCACCTACCTCTACACCCCTTGGGTCTACACTTGCACAATCACTAGCTAAATGATTATAGAAAACTCATAACTAATTCTCCAATGTGCTATATGCATTACTAAGGGTGTTGACTCCCAAACTTCGAATATGAAACTTTGAGTGTGGGTGGTTTTCTGCAGGCCACTGTGCCCCCAGCACCGTCCTATTTCTAAGCACTCCAAATGGCCTTCAGCCCAGGGAAACCCACATTTCCATAATTGGCTCAAGCAAGCCCCGAATGTGGAATGTTAATGGAAAATATGAACTTTTGATGATGTATTGATGGATCTAACCTTTGTTTTGCAGGATTCAATTAATGCCTCCTTGATTTTTCATATGAATGTGCTTACTACTTCTTTGCTTGCAAGACTTATGGAATCTAATGCGGGACCATCGAGAGCGTCTGCAGAGAAAGAGAAAGGAAAGAAGCCTACCAAAGCACCAAGGGGAAAGGAAGACAAAGACTAGATGAAGTACCAGTTCCATGGGGTGGAAATCACCTCCAAACTCACTTCTGACTAGGGCACCATACTAGATACCAACCTTGGGCACGTAAACATGGAATAATTTAGAAAAAGAGTAATAGTTAGCCCAAGAACCGAGAATGCCATGAAGATAAAAAAAGTGGCCTCACCAAGGTGGTTGGCTTCCCTCCTGCACTCGTTGCTCCGGAGTTGGTGATGTCATGTAGAGAATGCTATCACAATAGAAGGAAGATCATGGATGATGATGGAAGAGTGTTGGAAGATTTATCTGCTAGGTCTATAGGCTAGGCATTCCATATTCCTACATTTGATAAAATGGAGGAAACAGAGAAGGAATCTATTAAAAGCATGTGGAAGGTAGACCCCCTGGCATGCAATAAGTTGATCAACTAGCATTGGTTGAAAGATAAGAGGGGCAGTGTAGCTAAAGTCCCACAAGATCTATTTAGAAGTGACTTCCACGAGGAGTACCATGATTTGGTTACTTTTCTTAGTAGAGTAATGGGCCTCCCCGCTGCTGCTTACTTCCAGGAATGGATGTTCTATTTCATCAAGGAAATCATCCATGGAAAAACAAAGTTTCAATGGGTGAAAATCATCAGCGATAACACATAGCCAATTGATGGTTGTAAAAAATACCTCCCAGTTCTATATGACCTCCTACCTATTGTACATTCTTTTTGAGTCATTCTCGTACAAAGGTCTCACTGTCAAACACAACCTGTATCCAAGAAGAGATCTTAAGGTATATGATAGATACCCTTAGCTGCAATACAGGAATTTCGGGAAAGATTATCAGAGGGTGAATGGTGCCTTTATTGGGCATATTATCAGACTTCTCAAGGGAGACTTTGAAAGAAGAGTTTCACACAGCGCCCGAGCATTCATCTATAGGTTTGGATACTTGTTCATAAAACTCCCAATGTTTACGTATATCAGGGCAAAGGGTTTCTTTGATAAGCCTTATAAGTTGTGCCACCCCAACGACTAGAGGTTACTTAGTAATTATAGAACACTCATGCCTTGTTGAGTGATAAGCACAGAGCAACAATCCCATGTCCCCTCACCTTCAGAAAAGGAATGTATTCATGTCTCGCCACCCAATGTGTAGACTACTTAGAGAAGGAGATAGTGGAGTATAATATGGAACTCCATAGCTTGGCTAAGGATTGACCCATATGGTAAGCTGAAGAAGCAGGTAGGAAAGCAATATGCCCATCAGTTGCATCTGGAGGACTTTTGGACCAATTGTCAAGATGAAAAAGAAGTGCGGATCAGATGTTATATGTGAATGACTTCCCAATTTGTGAAGTCAATAAACTTGTTCCCAATTCCAAACCAAATTGTGGACGAGGATGACACAATTCTTGATCATAGATTTGATGCCATGGCTAACTTTCCACTACCACTAATAGATTGGAATGAGGGAGAGGTCAATGACCATGATACAATAATGCATCCAGTCATAGATAGAACTAGGAAATGGGTAGATTCCCAGGTTGCCCAGCTTAAGGTACAAGCTGCAACGTTAACCTATGTAGAGCTCAAGGATGAGCTCGAAAGTGAAATTGATAGTGGAGCTGCTACCACCTCTATCAAGGAAGCACCAAAGTTCCCTCCAATAAAAAGATCAAGGAAGGGGAAGGATGTTCCTAAGCGCCATCCTAAACATAAGGTGTATTCATGAAAGGCCACAAAGGGAGAGCCTTTCAAGAAGGCAAAGAAGATGAGGGCATTTGCAGCCGAAATGCCTAGCATCAAGGAGGACCCTCAACATGAGGGTGAAGATGAAATTCAGAAGCCGCGATCACCACCGGCCACCTCCACTCCTGTCGCTACCATTGTTGTTACCACTCCACCACCTCCCGCCTCTTAGGCACTACTTGTTTCATCTCTGCCCACCGTGGACATATTAGTCCACCTCTCTTCCACCCTACCAACGGCTCCAGTGATAGTGTTGGACTCTTCCTCCACCATAACATCCCCACCATCGACCTCCTTGTTGCCTCCTCCACTTCCTATCCTCTCTGCTCCAATGCTTATAGCCACCATTGCTATGCCCCAACTCACCATGCGAGAATCTTTAACAAAATATATGCAAGGTGTACCTTCCAAGATTTCGAGGGTGATCATGAATCCCACCATTTAGGCCCTAATGGCTCAAATTACTGCCAGCTTTCTCATTCCTCTAGCACCTATAGAGCCACCAAAGAGGGAGGCCACCATGAAAATTAATGAAGAAATGGAGAAACAGCAGAAAGAATTTGGCAAAGGAATAATGGAGGAGCCCGAAGAGCCCTACTTTGAACATCTAGAGGGTGGGATAACTATTAATCCTGAAAAACTAGTGACTAATGAGGAAGAGTCACAATCTTCAGAGGAGGATGTCGAAGCTCTCATCACAAAATATATAATTGAGACCTCTGATCAAGAACAAGAACAGGAGTTTTCCCAGCATCTCAAAGATATAGGTGAAGAGGTCAAACTAGAAAAAACTCCCTCTGAAGAAAAGGAAGACATTGAAGTCAATGAGGAGATGTTCAAAGAGCCTTTGTAGATTGGCCAAGATAAGGGCTCCGTTCAAGAAGAAGGAGTTCCTTCTGAGGAGAAAGAAGCACAAAAGGAAGAGTTATAAGATGCACTGACAAAGAGCCATGAGCCTGAGCATCATGAGCTTGAGAAAAAAGATGAAATAATCCCTCAGGAAGAAGATGTTATGAGAGAGTACATAGCCTTAGCTGAGATAGATAAATAAAAATCTATTCAAATTGATGATTTTGATGAAGAAGAAAAAGAAGATCAAGAGGCATTGGACCATGAAGAGAAATAGCTTCGGCAAGAAGAGGAAGGCGCTCAGGAATCACCTAAGGGAGAAACCCCAATGCCTAATTGGCTTGAGAAGCAAGTTTAAAATAAGGCCATTGCAATTATTGATCCTAAGGCCAGACTCGAGGAATTACTAGCTCGAGAACAAACAAAAACAAAGAAGGAAAAGAATCCAAGGGTCTGATCCCACATCACGGTTGATGCCTCAGGATCAAGAATTGTACAATTTGCTACCCTAGTGATGGATAAGGAGGTTTTTGTTATTTATAACATCTCCACCATTAGCTTGGGCCCAGCGACTAGAGAGCAAAAGATTAATGAGCTCCAAGGGTTGGTGGCAATGATTGTGCAACAGATGAACAAGGACTAGTCTTCCAAGGAAGAGCTAAAGGAAGAAGTGGCAGATCTCACCGCCTATATTTAACAATGGATGTCCTTGGAGGAAGAGGCTCCCACTATATCTTCAGCACCTTTCGAGTATGTGTAGGATCATGATGGGCCAAAAAGTGGCGATATGTAAGTGATATGATGGCCTATGTGGCTAACAACTTTTTTTAACCCTAAATTGATGAAACAAAAAGGGTTTTTAAAGGAGATTCTCAGCTTTCCACTAATATAAATTAAGCTTTACTTTGAATTTAATAAATAATTATTATTCATTTTCTATTTGAATTACAACTAAAGTCCTGATTGATAGGCTGATTGAAAAACATCCATAACTTTCAAACAGTATCACATTTTTTGAAACCAAAACATGTGTCACATTCTATGCTTCGCATACTATAGGATTAAAAAAAAGAAATGAATTTCATGAATTTTTGACCAAGCTAAGGTGGTCAGACATCCAAGTTTTTATATTTTTTAAAATTTGTAAATAAAAAATTCATAATTAATTATTTATTTTGAAATAAATTACAAAAAAATATGAATCACATTGGGACATGAGTCCTCTATTTATATCTAAAATCTTATAAAAAAATATTATCATTTTATTGTGGTTAGGATGGTCAGACAGACACGTACTTATTTTTCCCTGAAATTTAAGTACTACTACATTGAAATTTCAAATTTTCACCAAAGAGATTTTCTTTTTCTAAAATAAACTTAGTAGTTTAGAAACTACATTGAATTTTCTATAGATTCTATTCCTACATATTTTTGAAATAATATAGATAACTTATTCAAATTTTTATGTCAAGTTGCCTAACTCTGATTTTCTAAATTTTCATCACCAGTTAAGGGCCTATTTTTTCCATGATGATCCTGCACATACCCTTCCCTCTTTTCCTGAGAAGAGCTCACTCTCATGGAGAAGATGAAGAACTAGACCAAGGCTACAATAGATTGGTTCCAATGGGTGTTAAACAATGGTGACATAGGCATACATCATGTTGCTAGAATGTTCAAACAAATTCAAGATTTACAAAAGAAGTTGGAAGCTACTGAGAGAACATGTCACAGGTTCACCGAGATTTACTGAATTACATATCCTAAACTTGAGGACATTTTTAAGATTCTAGAAAGGACATGGGAAAATAATTTGGAGCTTGTTAATAATGATCACTGGCTAGTGGAAACCTAGAAAATGGGTCTAGATCATAGGAAAGAATTTCTTGAAAGAGTGTTGCACGAGGTCGAGTTGGACCTCGAGTGGGTTGTGGAGCATAGAAAGGATAGTGAGGACTACCTTAAAATAATGACAGATTACAACATGCATGCCCTAGAATTAGACCCACAAAAAATCAAGCCACACTTCCACAAGAAGATAGAGCAGGGGACAATAGATGCACTTACACCGGATTTCATGGATTTTGTTGCAAGGGCGTTCACATAGTTTGAGCAGGTAGTCAAGGCCATGCCTAGATGCACAAAACATTGGGAGAAAATCACTAGAAGATTCAAGAAGTTATCCTTTCAGATCCTCCTGACATTATGGAGTGGGATAAGCTTCAAGCTTTAATTGGAAAATTTGTGGAGTATACCACTCTTCAAAAGGAGGTAGGAAAACTAGCGATTGATGATTAATTCTTGACAGAATAGCTGGAAAGGAAGGCAGCCACTAGAAGATAAAACTATTATAGCTACAGTGCTAAAGTCACTACAAGACAAAATAGGAATGAGATGAAAATGTATTTTATATTCCTGTATATTTTGGGGTAGGTGAAACCCTAATGTAAAATGAATCCTGGCCACATAATGAAATTAAATCTTATCCACTCATTTTTCTTTTTGAAAATGATAAATAGGGGTCCCCTCTCATTTTCTACATGAGAGTTGAGTTGTTGTAAAGACATGATGTACAAATTTTAATAGAATTTCTTTGTTTTGGTGGATTCTTTTATTTCTCACATGTTGCATGATTCATCTTCTCACAGTTGATAGATTTAGTTAACATTTTCTTTGTTGTTCTTAGTGTTTCAAGTTACTTTTAGTAGAACTTAGTTCATGTTGTCCATTGATGCTAAAGAATGCTATTGTGTCGATTCCTTTTCTTGTTAATGTTTTTTGTTGTTTATTGATGATGAACAACAGTGTAAATATAGTTTGAACATTAATTCATTGCTACACTTAAACTTCATCTTGTATTCATGTTTTATGGTGAATGAACAGTTGAAAATATGCAAACCTTAGAAGATAGCACTAGTTTCATGAGACTATTAGACATTTTGGTTAAGTGGAACTTAGTTTTGGGAAGGTTGTCCATTGTAGCATCCTCCATTTTCATTGTTGATAATTAGTTGCAATTCTAGGAACTCTTTTATCCCTTTTCCCTTTTGAATTTTCTTTGAGAATAGAAGTTAAAGAAATATTCCAACATCCTTTTAAAGCTAAATCTGATGTTAGTATGGAGTTTAGATTGTTGTTTTGAATCTGCAGCAAGTGTATCCAAATTTTAGAATTTCACAAACTCCAATTGAAGATCCAATTCTTTCCAACTTATTGAACCATAAATACCCTTTGTGATTACCAACAAATCACATCAATCAACTGAGTTTTTTTTGCAAGTCATGACCTGACACCCGAGAGACCTTGAGATAATTTACTGCAACTTGTTCGTAGGAAGTTGTCTTTCAAGAGAGGTAGTGCACTTGTGTGTTTCCTATGTTGAGAAGGTGAAAAAACACCCATCAACACTTTACTAACTTGTTATAATCCAATTAGGATCTAGAAGTTTTGGTGATATACTAAAAATATTTGTCCATCCCATCAAATTTCGAACTCTTATCTTCAATCTTTGTATTTGAAGACTTATTGGAACTTTGATATTCATGTGGGAAAAATAACTAGATCAGGATATAGGATAGATCTCTCTTGGTAATCTACATCCACTGAGGAATCTAAAATTTTATCATTTCAAAATATATTCTCAACATTGTGGAGATTCAATCTAGAAAAAATGCAAATGTTTTCTACTAACATTTTTACCTTTAAGAACTTTCTTCTTTTTCAATTTCTATCATTTTATATTAAGGCATTAGTTATGAAATTTTAAAAGGTTTTTACATTTATTATCTTTCCCTAATTTTACATTTCAACTAATCTTTCAAAGTCCCTCAACAATGGTTAGCTATAATAGTGGCATCTTGTGACCTAAGGTTTCATTTGAAAACTATATTTAAACCTTCCTAATATTAATTATTTGAATTCAAAATATAATTCAAGAAGGAAAAATAATTTTAATTATGCAAACACCAATACATAATACTCAAACATTTTCCTATTTCCACTTAATAATAAAATCAGGCTATGTTTTGGACACATTTATTAAATGCTAAAACTCAAAATCTAAAAAATATAAGGACTAGATAGTATGAAACTACCACTTCCACTTTCTTTCCTTTTACTATTTTTTCTTCCATTGCAATTCTCTCAGTACACTATAATGATGGCTAAATTCACTATTTTTATTTTATAAGTTACTAGAATTGTAGAGAATTCTTTATCACTTGATTATGAATGCAAAGAGTTTAAATGATTGATAAAATATTATTTATACCCCTACATTAATCCTAATTCATGTGGTCACTAATTTTGAATGGTGGTTGGTGGGAATCATAAATACTCAAGTCTTATCATAGGAAATTAACCTCATGACTCCTTTTTTAACACTTCCAAGACATTGCAAGAAATAGGGTTGAATTTGGATGTAGATTTTAGACTTTAAATTTTTTGCATATGATGTCTTATTCTACATGAAAATTCTACAAACACTTGCTTCTCAACACCATTTCATTTATACTTTTACAAGATAGTTTATGGGAAACATCCAAATGGAAAGATGATTTAACTTAATAAAAACCATGTCTAGTTGTAAGTAATTTTTTGCAATATTTCTCAACAATACATTTTAAAATATTTATCTATTTGTAGGGACAATCAAGATGACAAGATATTTGAAAAAAAAAGTGTTAGGATTTTATAGGCAAGCCCAAATAAATTAAAATAATATCATTTATAATTTATATTAATGAGATATACAAATAGTGAAAAATAATAAATAAATTTAAAGTGGTTTAGGTTGCTGCCATAATAGTGTGTCTCACTTTTGGAATGTGCTATTTTTTTCCTAAAATCACCGATTTTAGAAAAACTAATGATTTAAGTCTTGAGAGGCACCATCTAAAGGGTTTTAATTGAAGAGGGATATATAAGTCCCCCTTAGACAAACCCCCTTGGATAGAACCCCTCTAGTATTAAATCATATCCACAATGGAGTCTCCTTCGCACCTATCAAAATGCTGGAAAACCACTTTTTCTTTACATTTTGAGAGATTAAATAATGCCATTTAAAATTTATATTTTTTAAGATTGTAGCCCTCAAAATGATCTTTCCAACAAGTATATATATATATATATCATGTATTTAATTTTTAATTTTTACTAAAGATAGGTTTTTCTCCGAACATCAATCTCTTTATTATGTAGCTCGGTGGAAAAATAGTAAACCATTGTAAAAAAAAAAAAAAAGTACCCTATCCCTAGGTATTGATGTCCTTGTTTCACCCAAAAAAAAGGATTTTGATATATACACAACAAGTTACATTATATGACACACACATATGTTCAAATTATAGTTACAGTGACTTCAAAAATTAATTTTAAAAAATATATGCAACAAAAAATTATGATAAAATATCCTTTCCCTAGATATTGATGTTGAGAATCTATATTTCAAAAATTAGAATTTAGTCCTTTATATAAAATAATTTATGTTGTACGACAAAAATGTTACTTTCTAAAAATGTTGTTTTCTATTTAAAACTAGTTATTAAAGGAGATGTTGAAAGGTCCATGATTTATTTTGAAAAAATAGAAAAAAATATATATATTTAGAATCTATACAAAAATTGCCACAAATCACTAGTTCACATCATCTTTAAATTCTTAATAGTTTAGCTACTATAGGTCTTATAAGATGAAGATTCAATTAAAAATATTGATGTAAATGTCCATGTTGGGAAAAAAGTGAGACACAGTAATGTGATTTCACCCTTCACCCAATGTGGGCTACATCCACCTAGAAATAACCACCACTATAATTTTTATTAACCAGCAAAATCGAGTTACAATTTTTTTTTACATTCACTCTCACTCTCTCACAACACAACCTACTATTGCATGCTCATTCAGGCACTCACACTTGGGTAACTACATGGATCTGTGACACAATTTTGGCTCTTAAGATGCCACCTTTTTCTTAAACTAGAAAAATCTAATTTGTATGAAAAAATGAAGATAGTTACGCTCAAAATTTCAAGATGCAACAAGAACAAAAGTTGAAGTGCTCTAAGTCTAGTTTTTAAACTACTAATTCTTTTTGAAATTAATGAATATTAAGGGTCTCAAAAAGGGGGGGCAAAAAAAACCCTATTTTATAAAAAAAAATAGCATAGCGTCTAAGGGCCCCCCTTTTTGATTAACTTTTTTTTAGAATTTCAAAAATCCAAATAGTGAGAAATTAGCTAACACCATGTAGTTTATCCTCGTTCTTTTGGATAATTTTTTTAATAAATATATAATATTTTATGAATTTTCAAAGTGGACACATCCTAAAAAGTTAAAATTTGAGTGTGCTCACCCCTAATTTTTTTGAAAACTAATCCAAAAAAAAAAAAAAATCATCATGTGTAGAATGGAGTCTAGTATAAAAAAATATAATGTGTTTCATGTTTCAATGAATGAGTAAAAATCTATCATAAAACAAGCACATGTTTGTATTTGACCAAAAACATAGGCATTTACAAGAGAAGTTGTGGATCAAAACCTTAACTGAATCAAAATGAAAAAATAATTATATATTTAGATCGCTAAGACAGAGATTAATTCCATCATATTTTTTTTATAAACATTCATTGAAATACATGCAAACATGATGGTTAGCATAGATGGGCGGGTGCAAACAAATTGGGGGCCAAATTATGGCCAAATTTTAAAAAACGTTCTAATAGCTCATAATGTGAGTGTGTTATAATGCGTTCACATTATGGCTTGGTGTGTCGAGCCTAAGGCTTGGCCACATCGGGCATATTTTGTGTTTGTGTTATAATGTGAGTGTGGAATAATGCATTCGCATTATGAGCTATTAAAACCAAAAAAAGGAAATCAAGCTCATTTGTGTTGTGATAGTTTTTTTTTCTTCCCACAACCAAAATCCCTTCTTTTCTATACTAGCGTTCTAGGAGGAGTAAATCTTGCAATTTTTTCATTAATTTTTTGCTATTTCATCACTAGGATGCCGCCACATCAACGAGGAGGTCGAAAATGTAAGGATTGTTTGTTTTTTGTTGTGAATCTGTTAGTTTTAGGTTTTTTTATATTCATTTTTTGAATTTGTAAGAGATGATAATGATCCTAGAAACCCTCTTCAAAACCCTCCTAAAAATCCTCAACAACCAGAGCAACAACAACATGAACACAATCCTCAAGTTCAAAAACCACAACAACAATCTCCTCCACCAATCCCTCAACATCCTCTTGGCACTCAACAAAATTTAATGAGTGAAATTGAAAACAATAAAAAAAAAATTGAGGAGTTAATCATGAGGTTTAACAATCCAAACGGTTCAACCATGCAAAGAAAAACAATTGAAAAATTACTTAAATAAATGTTAAAAAATGTAGATGCAATCAACAAATAATTAAGTGGTTGGCAAAATAGGAGGCAACCAGCTAGGAATTTTTACAGGGATAAATTATTATATAAAGATGTAAAAGATTTAAAAATTACAAAATTAGATTTGTGCTCATTATTCACTGACCCACGCATAAATCAAAATCTTAGCCTCAATGCAAAGAAGTTTCCTATCCATTGGTGCCACCATCAATGAATTAGGATTTTTTTTTGGGATAGGTGGTACATGGTTTTTTATTACCCACCATGCAAAAATTTTCGAAGTCCCATAATATTTCCTGAGGAAACTATACTATGAGTTCATCCTGAACAAAATCCTAAATTATTTTGATATTAGGGACTTCCAGGGGAGAGGTGGGGGGTCGGCTCAAGATAGACCCAGTGCACAACATGATCCTAGGTGGCAAGCGAGATGACCTCTCGCTAGGTCGCCTCATGAGCACATCATTACCCCTTCCATCGTAAAGGAGAGTGCTGAGGTAGACACTTTGTAGGCCATCAGCTCTTTGACCTAGAGTGTCATCCAACATTGCATCCCTATACTACAGTGCCATCTAGGGGAACCTACATGCACATAATAGAATATAGATTTTAACTAATGAATTATACTTAATAGATTTGTGTAGTTTATATATTCATATTGTTGATTACATTGCATTGCACATATTTCAAACTCAAAGTATTACATAGAATTCCATAACTAGTAAATAGATGTTGATAGATGACAAAATTTCAACTATAATATAGTTGTTTTGAAAGTCAACATAAGCAGTGATGCAATTAATTCACATAGCATAAGTAATAAGTAGGAGCAGCTTCCAATTGCATTTTCTTTTCTTGGCATTCCATGAGACCACTTTTTACTGAGGCATCTTTTCAAACAATTCACTGCCTTGTTTATGCTATGGATGCTTGAAAGAAATATATGAAAGAATAATAGTAAGAAATAGCATAGACAAGGAAATGAGTTGTTTGAAAAAATGCCTCAAAGAAATGTGGTCATATGGTGATGTCCATCACCATGAGACCCAATTTATTTCAGGCATTTTTTCAAACAACTCACTGCCTTTTCTATGCTACCACATTTTCCATACATGTCTACCAAAGAATTTTATCAAATAGTTCATTTCCTTGCTGCTATGGAAAAAAGCCTAAAGAAAGTGCTTTCCAACAAACTATGGATTCTTGGAAAAAATCTATCAAAGCATAATATTAAGCAATAGCATAGACAAGGCAATGAGTAGTTTGAAAAAATGCCTAGAAGAAATGCAGTCTCATGGTGATGGAATGCCATTCCATCACCATGAGACCACATTTATTCGATGATTTTTTTCAAACAGTTCACCACCTTTTCTATGCTACCACATTTTCCATACATGTGTACCAAATAATTTTATCAAACTACTCACTTCCTTGCTACTATGGCTAAAATCCTAAAATAGGTGCTTTCCAGGAAACTATGGATGCTTGGAAAAAATCTATCAAAGCATAATAGTAAGCAATATCATATTCAAGGTAGTGAGTAGTATGAAAAAATATCTTGAAGAAATGTGGTCTCATGGTGATGGAATTCCATTCCATCACCATGAGACCATATATCTCTGAGGCATTTTTTCAAACAGCTCACTGCCTGAAGAATAGAAACCAACCATTTAGCCAAAATTCCCCTCCAAATTCATTTCAAGGTCCTCATCCTCATCTTCAATTTACCAATCCATGGAACCTTCCACCATTTATTCCAATTTTTCATGTCCCCACCCCTCCCTCTTCATGTCATGATCACCCTCCATCTCATAACCAAGACCACACTATACCATCCACCCCATCCTAGCATAATACCATAGAGAAGGAAATGAATTGTTTAAAAAATTCCTCAAAGAAATGTAGTCTTATGGTGATTGAATGCCATGAAAAATTTGTTTTTAATGGAATTCCATCACCATGAGACCCCATTTCTTTGAGGCATTTTTTCAAATAGGTCACTGCCTTCTCTATGCTACCACAATTATCTTACATTTCTACGAAAGCATTTTATCAAATGGTTCACTACCTTACTACTATGGGTAAAAGCCTAAAAATAGGTGCTTTCGAACAAGCTATGGATAGGGAAAATAGTAAGCATGATAGTCAAAAATATATTTTTTAATTTAAGTACTCAATTTTTTTTCATTATCTCATATATTATGTCATGGCGTGGATCGCTATTGTAGTTTTCATGATTGAATAATTTGTTGTTTTATTTTTAGATGTTGGAAGCGAATACACCTCTAAATTTTCATAAGGCAATGGAGTTTGGTGTTTCATATGCTATAGAATTCTTGATGGCTCTCACAAAGGAGGTATGAGGCAGATTACTAAATTTCAATTTACATTCATTGTTATAGTTGTTAGTTAGTAAAAAATCAAAACCATTATTGATTCATAGTTTAATTTCTCTTTGGATGGTTTCTATAGGGCTTCAATACGCCACATCATGGGCATGCGAATATTTCCCTCGAGGAGAGAGATCGTCTATTAGTGGTAAGTGATTATTTTGTTAAATATATATTTTTTTATAATGTAATTTCTATGTATTAATGTCTTTACTTCTTATTGTAACAAATAAAGGTCGGCCTAGAACTAAACCCTAGGAGCAATTCTAGGAGCACTCCTCAGCCTCAAAATAAACAAGTGACAAGCCTATCACCATCCAACTGAAAAGAAAATGGCAAGAATTTATTTCGAGAGGATGCAGAGCAATGACTTTTTGATTCTAGAGCCCTTTGTTGTATGCCTATATGGCATTTTTTTACATATTTTTTATTGGATATATTTGACATTGTATACCTATATGGATATTTTTTTTATATTTTATACTTATATCAACATCTATTGATATATTCCTACATAGCTATTTAGTTAATAAAAATATTTTTTATCGATGGTGTCCATATTTGCATTATAAATCCATGGTTCAATAGATATGAGTTACGTGTATTGAAGTGTATACTTTAAAAATTATGTGTATACTTTGTGACTTATCTATATCCCAATGTATAATTTGTGACTTACGTGTTTTCTTTCATATACCTTGTATTCATGCATATACTTTGTATTAATTTGTGTATATTATGTATTCGTGTGTATACTTCAAGGCTTACGTGTTTTTGAATACTTGTGCTTCCCTTATTCACAGGTATGCTTGAATTATTCATGTGTATACTTATTAATTGGTTAGCCCTAGCATTGATCATTGTTGCACTTCATGGTTTGTCTTGAATACTTATTGATTGATGCTAAACAACTTCAATATTTCTAAGAATACTAGTATAGTTACAAATTAAAAAATTACACAAATTGAAAAGAAAAGATTAACTGTAAATAAATGCATTGATTATTAACTTGATAATTGATTAAGAATGAGTATATAATATATATCAAGAGATGAACCTTCTAGAATGGAAACTACCAAATAGAAAATAGGAAAAGCATTCCCAATACTTTGAAAGCAATAATCCACCCAAAATTGCAATGGGAGAGAAGGCTTATTTAAGATCCTTGAGCAATATATTTCTTAATGAGCTTCATTTTTCTTACATATCTCAATTTAGTTTAATCCAAAGAGTTCCATGAAATACTTTATCTAAAAGAAAAAAACAAGTTTTCAATTGGTATTCCATGAGATGTTTCAAAAAAAGTTTCCAATATATTTAATCTTTTGAGTGGAACAACTCAATTAAGAAAAGGATACATAATCTTCAAAACACTTGCAAAACATAATATTCATAGTAGATGATGAGTAGTTAACTTCTTGACACATTATCATACAAACATTTATCTTGAATAGTCTTTAAACATTTTCATAGCATAATCCTCATAGTATAGAATGGATTGATATGTTCTTGATCCATCACCATATAAACACGTCGATAGATGTATATGTCAACTTTTTGCAATATTATTTCTTGTATAGGAAATGGACTTGGGAGAAAGCTTTATTTATCACACCAAATAATAAATGTACGTGAGAGAATCACTTTTTTCTCTTAGAATCCAATTTTCAAGCATAGCAAATCATTTCAAATGAAAATGACAAAATGCTTCACAACCAAAATTATTAATTGAGGAAAAATAAAATGTTTCCAAGTTCCACCATTGTATGCATTTACAATTGGTTTTATATTATTGTAAGGGAAAGGAGGATAACTAAAAAAAATATTGTGCTTGCTACACTTGAGGATGATCATATGTTTTTTGTGTGGAAAACTTGGACTTCTCAACTGTCGTGTGAATGTTTCTCTTTTCAATTGTTTTGTATGCCATCATAAGGGATCAAGACGGTTGAACGTGGCTCAGAGTGATTAGGCATGTTTGGGTGCAAAATAGGACCATTTCTAGTGTAAACATACCTATTGGTACATGTTAGGACAATTTTTTTCATCACACGAGTTGCAAAATGAAAGTTTCACCACTTTGCAACTTTACACTACTTGCATTTGACACTTTTTCCATCAAGTGAAAATTGGACACCACAAGAAGATGACTCTGAGATAACAAAAAATGAGAGAGGTTATTGTAGAGAGGACCACCATGATCCCCCAGGCTTAGACGAAGAGTTTTTTAGTGTCATATTTTTTGAGTAATATCCCATCAAAGATCGCTTCCCTTTTACACTTTGGACTCTTAAGGGATTTAACCGATTGAATGTAGCTCAAAGTGATGTCATGAGTTTGTGTGCAAAAGAAGACCATTCCGAGTGTAAACGTACCCATCTAGACACGTTGGAACAATTCATTTGGTCACATGAGTTGTAGAACGAAAGTTGCACTACTTTGGAACTTTACATTGCTTGCATTTGACACTTTTTCCATCAAGTGAAAACTAGACACCACAACAAAATGACTCTGAGATAACAAAAAGCAAGAGAGGTTATTATAGAGGGGCCCAACACAATCTCATAGGCTCAGATAGAGAGTTTATAAGCATCATGATTTCTGAGTAATAGCTCATCAAATATTGTTGCCCTTTTAAACTTTGGACCCTTAAGGGATCGAGCCAGTTGAACGTAGCTCAAAGCGATTTAGTGTGTTTGGGTATGAAAGAGGACCATGCCTAGAGTAAATCCACCCATCTGAATGCATTCAAATAGTCTATTTGGTCACACAAGTTGCAGAACAAAAGTTGCACCACTTTGCAACTTTACACTGCTTGCATTTGACACTTTTTCCATCAAGTGAAAATTGGACACCATGTGAAAATGACTCTAAGATAACAAAAATTAAGAGAGTTTATTGTAGGGACCCAATGCAATCTTGTAGGCTTAGATAAAGAGTCTGTAAGCATCAATATTTTTGAGTCATAGCTCATCAAATATTGTTGCCCTTTTGCACTTTAGACCCTTAAGGGATCGAGTCGGTTGAACGTAGCTCGAAGCAATTCAACATGTTTGGGTGTGAAAGAGGATGATTCCTAGCATAAATCTACCCATATGGATGTGTTGGAACAATCTGAATGGTCACACAAGTTGCAGAACAAAATTTTCACCACTTTGTAACTTTACACTACTTGCATTTGACACTTTTTCTATCAAGTGAAAACTAGACACCATGGGAAAATGACTCTGAGATAACAAAAACCAAAAGAAGTTTTTTTAGGGGGGCCCAACATGATATTGTAGCTCAGACAAAGAGTTTGAAAGTGTCATGGTTTTTTATTAATAGCCCATCAAAGATTGTTTCCCTTTTACACTTTGGACCCTTAAGGGATCGAGTTGGTTGAACGTATCTTAGAGCGATTCGACATGTTTGGGTGTGAAAGAGGGCCATGCCTAATGTAATCATACCCATATGAATGAGTTGAAATAATTTTTTTGTTCACACGAGTTGCAAAATGAAAGTTGCACCACTTTGCAACTTTACACTGCTTGCATTTGACACTTTTTCCATCAAGTGAAAACTAGACACCACAGGAAAATGACTCTGAGATAACAAAAACCAAGAGAAGTTATTATAGAAGGGCCCAATGTGATAATTTAGGATCAGATGGAGAGTTTTTAAGTGTCACAATTTTTGAGTAATAGCTCATCAAAGATTGTTTCCCTTTTTCACTTTGGACCCTTAAGGGATCGAGCCGGTTGAACATAGTTTGGAGAAATTTGATGTGTTTGAGTGTGAAAGAAGATAATTCCTAGTGTAAAAACACCCATTCAAATGCATTGGAATAGTTTGTTTGGTCACATGAGTTGTAGAACGAAATTTGCAACACTTTGCAACTTTACACTGCTTGCATTTGACACTTTTTCCATCAAGTAAAAATTGGACACCATAGGAAAACAACTTTGAGAAAACAAAAACTGAGAGAGGTTATTTTAGAGGGTCCTAACACAATCCCATAGGCTTATCCAAATATTTTGTAAGAATTATGGTTTTTGAGTAATAGCCCATCAAATATTGTTTCCCTTTTGCACATTGGACCCTTAAGGAATCAAGCCAGTTGAACATAGCTCAGAGTGATTCAACATGTTTGGGTACGAAAGAGGACCATGAATCACATAAAAATACCCATTCAAACACATTGGAATAGTCCATTTGGTCACACGAGTTGCAAAATGAAAGTTGCACCACTTTGTAACTTTACACTACTTGCAATTGACACTTTTTCCATCAAGTCAAAACTGGACACCATAGAAAAATGACTCTGAGATAACAAAAACCGAGAGAGGTTATTGTAGAGGTTCCCTAAGTGATCGTGATGCCTCAAATAGAATTCATGTAACTGACATGTTATCTAGGTAATAGTCTATCAAATATTTCTACCCTTTTACAATTTGGACTGTTAAGGGATTACGTTGCATGAATTACAAATGTTTGAGGGTAGCAATAAATTTCAAAACTTGAGTAAATATCATTACAAGTGTTTATTTCAATAGGTTATATGATATATTGATATTGGTATATAATCATTAGGTTGATTTGTTTTAATAAATGAATTTTTTATAATAAGTTAGTCAATTGGTGCTAGTTATAATAGGGAGAGAATAAAAGAAGAAAAAGAATGATAAGTAACCATCAATGGTTATTACCTTCACTATATTAATAATATGATTTTTACAATAAAATGAGATTTATTTTCTTGTCCTAATTCTTCTATTTGTGCTACAATTGTCTAATATGCTTTATACGTTGTTTTGAAACCCAAGTGCTTGTACTTATAGGCACAATGCCTTAGGTACTCTGTTCTTGCAGATCTTTTACAGTGTCACTCATACATTTGAGATTCTCTTATAATTTATGCATCATAGGTGCTCATGATGAGGTTAACTTCAAATGAATAACTTGAGATTCCCTCGCTAAGCTTCAAACACTCTTTTATAATGGCTTCATATAAAAATTGAGATTTGTCAAGATCATCAAAATAAGGATGTTGTATTTCTTTTTTGACTGAGATTCTCTTGGATGGTTCATAAATTAGCATTTCATACAAGGAGAAACCAATCAATTTTTAGTATTTTACTTAAAAATAGGCAAAGTAAAATAAGAAAATGAAAGATCATCCAAAATGGAAATGAAATGAAAATAGATGGAAGACACCTATAGACAACAAATCCACACCATTTGGTTCCAACTTGGGAACAACAAGGCATAAATCTCAATGCTTCCATTGAGGATAGGCATGCTAGTCTCTCAACTTAGTCACTCTTGGTCATACATCTTCATTGGGAGTTCCAAGATACCTATTACACATAACACCTCTCATGAATAGAATAAATTGAAATTAGAGATGCTCTTCTAGTGTCTACATAATAGGTTCTCATGATAAGGTTAACTTAAAATGAATAACTTGAAATTCCCTTGCCAAGATTCACATGCACTTTTATAATGGCTTAAAATCATAATTGAGATTTTTCAAGATCATGAAAATAAGGATGTTGCATTTCTTTTTTGGCTGATATTCTCTTAGATGGTTCATAAATCAACATTTTCTACAAGGGGACACCAATATTTCTTAGTAGGTTATTTAAAAATAGGAAAAGTAAAAGAAGAAAAAGAAAGAGCATCCAAAATGGAAATGAAATGAAAATAGATGGAAGGCTTTTACAAAACACAAATCCACACCATTTGGTTCCAACTTGGAAACAACAAGGATTACATCTCAATGCTTCCATTGAGGATAGGCATGCCACTCTCTCAACTTAGTCACTCTTGGCCATACATCTTCATTGGGAGTTCCAAGATACCTATTGCACACAATAACCTCTCATGAATATAACATGAATAGGAAATAACCAAAATATTACTTTACAACCCTTTGAAAACTTGTAATTTATTATAAAAACAACACAATTTAATCTTCCACTTAGTTTACTTATCTATTGAGAATATCCTACATCATTTTTTTTGCATATTTTGGAGAAAAAATAAAATACCATTGAACTCTATATCATTTACCACAATTCTAAACATAAAGTGTGCTACATTTACAAGTCTGATAACTTCATCAATCACCTACATACATGATATAAACATTAGATGATAACATTTGTATAATAGCATTGGCATCATACAAATTAATAAGAACCAATGTGCTTACTTACAAATTAATCCAACGAACCATCCGGGTCTGCTCTACTCTTTATTATGTCAAGTATTGCCTCATGGTTAGACTCACGAACCTTTCACAAGGTCTTGTTCAAAGGCCTACCCCTATATTTTTTCAAATGAACATTGGATGCAATGAAAAGGTTTGAGTAATGAAGAATCTTTTGATGCATTTCAAAGTCCTGACACAACCAATATTTAACACTCTTATGTGGGTACCTTCTAAGCCACATTCAAGTAACAACAATTGAGTCTATAGGGTATTCAATGTTTTCTCCATCTATAATTGGGGCCTCCAATTTATTTTTGGCCTCAACATAATGACACAATTAATAGAGTGTTCCCTCTTCGTTGTCTTCATCTACAATAACTACATAAACATTCCCTGCATTGATATGTGCAGCAAATCTCTTGAAACTAGTCAAAATTACAAATACACTAATAAGTAAGATAACAATAAGAATTTCAAAAACTAAGCAAGTAGATATATTACCTGGTTGAACTAGATATGATATGTGGTCAAGTCAATCGATGAATCCATTTGTGTTAGTTTCAATTCCGTCAGAGGGAGATATGTGTGAAGTGGGATAAGATAAATTAACAACCATTTCTTAACCTACTCCTTTGACTCACAATCATCCTAGGCTTGCATTGTACATGAAGAAAAAAAGCACGCCATCTTCCATGTATTGATACTCCATGAACCTGCATCTAAGCTAAGGAAAGAGTGTAGCTCACTCGATCCTGTTAGTGTACACAACAATCCTCATATGGTGCAATTTCATTATCATCCATCAACCAAAAAAATCTATGAACTAAAGATGTACCTTCATTACCTGGACCCATCGAAGCATTACACCACTTGACGATTGATTTTGCATCTGTCAACTTTGCATTGTCTTTATACTTTAACTCTTCTTGTGCTAATGCTCTTTTCATACATGCTCCTACACTATCATGCTCCCTCTTTCCATGCCCTTCCTCACAAAAGTTCCACATATATTGAACACCTGCAATGACATGCATCCTGCACAACCAATAGAACATGCACAAGTTCTTGAATTGTGTTGCATAGTTATCCAACCATATTATATGACAACTATATGCTATGCCCCTCTGAGCCAAATCACTGTAGAACATCTAGAAGCAACCTTGCATGAACTCTGGATAATGGGTTTGATCATCATTAATATAAAAGTGATACTCCCTCAATACCTTCCTTTGGTCCTTTGTACTATCAACTGCATGAATGAATGTTATGTGCACAAATATCGAAACCTATGTGGAGTTGTAATATTGTGACTATACCTCATGTTGTGGCTATAGAGTGTAGTTCTTTGCAAATTCAACCACTGAAACTATGTCGCCAACTGCAAAGGTGTCCTTGCATAGTTTGAATTATGTGTAGCAATCAGGCTCTATGGGTATGCCTTGCATACTCATACACTATATTGTCACAAAACATGGACATAAATTGATACATTAGAATATTTTGAATAACCAAATCACACATTTTTTCTTGATTACCATCTTTTGTAATGTATGCCATTGTTTTATACTTCCCAAACTCTACTAGTTTTTGTCCCACCTCATGTGTGCTTTCCATATGTTGACATGTTGGCATACGTTGCAGGCCACCACAATGCTGACATGAACCATTCAAGCATAGTTTCATGGAGAATATCTATCCATCCTCTATTTCACATAATTTTTTTGATAAGAACTCTCTTGAAGATGTTGGTGGGGCTTGTATGCCACAATCCTGCAAAACATCGTTAGTATGCAAATCTAAATATATAGAACGATAAAAATCATAATGGTTAGAGAATTAAATATGTAGTCTACAACAACAAGTAGTGTGTGTGTGATTTATCTTAACATAAAAAAATTTAATCATTTCAAAATATCTTTGGAAAATTTGAATTTGAGGATAATCCTATTAAAATTTATGAAAAAATTGGGTTTGAGTCGTATCCCAAAAATGCTTTGGATGTTGCTCACAGTTCTAACTATCAATTCTCCTTCTTACCACATCCCTTTGATTCAAAGATGGCCTTCTGTTATTCTTCCAATACTCTTCAATTAGTGTTCTCGGTGCTTCAACAACTTTTTTATCTTTTCATGGTAGTCTCCCCAAGAATGACCATAATACATTTGAATCGGTGCCTTGAATTCTTTGCTACCTTTTAATGGATCTTGATAGTTTTTCTATCAATTCTCATTTGTTCACTCATCTTTTGAGATGAGCTCTCCTTGTTTTACTACTTACCAAAGCCAATGTAATGACATTTCAAGTGACATTACTATCCTTTGAGCATGAGGTCTTACCCACACTCTCATAAGCATCCATTAGATTCTTCACAATATTGTTTTCCCTTGAAGCATTTGATGTTCTCAACCCAAGAATCTTCATGATGTTTCAATACTTTATACCCCACATCATTTCTAAAAATAGTTGACATCTTGTGGTTTCATTTATCCTTTCAAAGAACAATTTCCAAATCTTATCAATATATCTTCTACAAGTGTGTGCTTGAATCTTACCTTCCATGTTCTATTGTAACATCGAAAAAAGGGTCCTTAGCCTTTTCCACACTTGTTTAGCTCCTTCTTGTGGATTTTGGATCAGTTTGGCCTTGATTTAGTGTTGTAATGTGGATAGCACATTCACATTAGGCCTTGGGCTTGTGTGAACTAGTTTACTTTAATGATGCCTTGTAAAGGTGTTGTAAAGTGTTGTGATACACTTTCACACTTTTCTAGGATTTCTAAGCATAATTAACTTTATTTTCATCATAATTTCTCTTGGCCTTGCCTTATTTGGTGTGTTGTAAAGTGTTGTAACACACTTTCATATTCCTCTAGGATTTTCATCAATAATTGGGCACTCTTATGCTTTAATTGGCCCCTTTTTGCATCCACAAGCCTTATTTTGGTATATTTTTTAGGATAATCCTAACAAATGGAATTTAAAACATAAAATCCCTAAAAACCCACCTCAAATTCCTAAGGTGGAACTCATTCACCATTTTGGGTGAATGATTCCCCCTTAACACAAAAATCAAATTTAATTTAAATCTTTGGTGGGATTTTATTCTCCAAGATCCAATGTCGACTTGTAGTGATGTAATTTTGAGAATTCTTCCATAATTGGGTATAAATACAAGGTTATTTCACTCATTTCAATCCTATTCATTCTAACATCCTAGCACCCCCAAGTACTCATCCTAATAGCATTCATTGAGTTCACAAGAGAATTCAAGGTTTTCAAGGGCATATTATCAAGCTTTTAAGAAAATTCTTCAAGCATCAATCATCATGTCAAATATCATATTCATCATGTTTTTCATTGTGCTTACAATTGTGGTGTAGAGTTCATGATCCAAGCAAGCTTTTCATTCAAGATCTATCTCCTTAAAGAAAAAATCAAGAACCACATCCATTGTGGCAATCTCAAGTAGGTTTATAGCACTTTATTGTAAGGGTTATGTGAGTTGCAACATCACTTTTTGTTCATTCATCAATCTCCTTTCCATTTGCTTTCAATTCCAAGGTTTAATTACCAACAAGGGGTTTGACCAAGGCAAACCTCAATTCTCTAACCCCACAACCATTTTTCCCTCTCTTTGCATGTGATTTGTAGGTCTAGGTTGTAGATTTATCAAAGAGAAATATTGGTAAAGTTGCTATCAAGTTGTCAAAGAAAGTTAAGTTGTTAAGATAGTGAACAAACCTTGTAGGAGCTTGGAGAAGTCCTACAAGTTGAATTTAGCAGTTTCGGACCCAGATCTAAATTGGGAGCAGCAAAGTAGACTGAGGGCTATAGAATCCAACTTTGGATTTCCCAAAATCCGAAAGTGGACTAATTCACCACTAATGGCGAATGAGTCCAAATGTTGTTGTCTATCAGAGATTTTTGTAGATCTTAGTACCCTTTTGTCTGGAACTTGTTCTGACATAGTTTTGTCGACACTAGACTAATTCATCCATATTGGTGAATGAGTCTTAGTTGGTTTCAATAGTGAATTTTCTAGGGTTCCAGACCTTCATTCTACCTTCTCTAGTTTCCTAGGTGCACATCTCTAGTTTTACAGTTTTCTATTGTTGTTTGTTTACATTTCTAGGTCATCTTGCATATCACATGTTGTGTTTCCAAAAATTTATTTTTTCAAGTCTACACTTGGTCGTGAACCCCTCATTTAGATCATTCCATCCCCTACAACACACCCTTTATCAGATTTTAATCACCTTTGCATTGGAATCTCGAGGGTTGTTCTTGAATGTGAATGTGGAAGATTGTTGCCCTAGGTCCTAAAACCCTAGTGAAGCACACAATTCTCCTCTTTACATTTTGGTGAACCTACATTTAGAGCATCTTTAATTTTGATTTGGAGTACATTTACATCCTAGATTTAGCTTACATTTACATTGAATTAGGTTTTTCATTGGTTAATTTGTATTCTAGGGTTTCAATATTTGCACTAGTGAAAATCTCATTTAGCTTTCATTATTGCACTTAATTTCATTAAAAATCAATAAAATTCTATATGTGCATCTTATATTTGCATCAAAAAACATAAAAATCATAAAATTAAATTCAAAAATACTAAAAAATTTCAAAAAAATCCATACCTAGACTTATTCACCACCTTGGGAAAATCAATCCCTTTGCATATTTTTCTTTGCATTTTTTGGCATTTGTAGTTCACTTTATGAGTTTTTGTTTGCTACAGTTATGCTTACGTTTTTCTTTATAGATTCTTTGTTTCATTCAATTCATTGCATTTAGCTTACATTCATAGATCAAAATTTATTTCATAACATTGTTGTATAGCTTAGAATCTAAAATTTCCATCATGGATAGGTACTTTGGAAAACTTTGTATGTCCTTAAAATCCTTAGTAGATGTGTGAATTTGTGCCTTTGGAAATGATCCTAATGACCTTGAACTCACTCATGCTCACTCAACTCCTAATGAATGTCCTCCTCATGATGTTGACATCATTGGAGAAGATGATGACAATATGAATAGGTTCTTAAACAATTTTCTTAATAATCTTGAGGCTACCACATCCTTTTATCCATCCATGAATGAACCAAAACCTCCTACCATACCACCTCTTAAGATGTTTTATTATTTCCATCCTGAAACAAAATTTGAATCTAATTTCCCTACAATAAGTGAACCTAGTTCCTCTAAACAAGAAAACACTCAACCCTTTTATAATAACAAGGTCACCAACACTTCCATCAATCTTCAAGAAACATATGGAAAAGGTTTCACAATCTTGAGCAAACAAGGGTGTGATACAACTAGTGAACACGAAATTCATCACCTCTTAGAACAAACACCACCTAAGGAAAATAAAATGGGAATAGGATACCAAGATTCCCCTCGCAAAGAACATGTTCCTAAACAATATCTAAGACTTCATAGCGATGGTATGGTTATCTTAGATCATCATCCTAATATGAATGTTCTTCTTCCTAAAGAACACCCAATATTTCCTAACAATAGCAAGGATGAAAGGATCTCCTCTAATCCCCCTCCTCAACCTTCAACTAGAGAAGTAGGTGAATATAGAAAACGCAAAAGGCCTTACAAGTTGCAAAAACTACAACCCCCTCGCCCACCACCTGAAATTGAAAAGAAGCTACAACTTCTTCTCAACAAAGGATTCATAACATTGCCTCCTATGAATAGATTAATCCTCTATCCTAAGGATGCTAAGGTCCCACATTGCGCATATAACCAAGTTCTCAAACACAGTATCGAAGAGTGTTGTACATTCCAACTAATATTAAAGAACTTTCATTTTGATGGAAATAAATCTCATCAGGTGATCACCTAGCATTGTTTCCCCCCTTGTCATGTAACAGTTGTAGAAAAATCCTTTCTCACTGTTACATGACCCATTTCCCATCACCTACCTCGGCTCATTCTTGTCTTGCACTCAATGTGGGCAAGAAGTTGTTAGCCTTGTCCTCGTAATGAATTTGTCCTTGTGCCTTCGGTTCATCATTCACCTTCCGCTTATACAGATTGAGATTGGGAGGCAGATGACTTGCTCATAGACTTACTCAAATTTTCCTTACTAGTCTAGTGAAATTATTTCTTTTTCATTTCTCTTTTGTGTGATTGCATGTGCATAATTTGATCCCCCGTAAAATTTTGTTTTCTCTTTTTGTGACACATTCCTCTATTTGTACCTTCATTCTTCTCTACGTCGTGAATCGCTTTCACTTTATCATCTTTATTTTTATTTTTCTTATGTTTTCCTTCTGGGGATGATTCAAGGCATTGAGACACTCATGTATCCTTCATGTTGACCCAAAAGACTTTCTTTTATTTTTCCTTTTTCATTATTTCTTCCTTTATTACTTCTTTTTCATTATTTATTTTGCATTTTTCCTTTTCATGGTTCTTAGTGCAACCTTCTTGCTTCATACAATGTATTTTTTTCTTTGTGGATGACATTAGGTGTGATTTCATTCATGATTTTATCTCTCTTAGCATATTACATTCCTCTTAGTGGCTTGACGCGACACACTGCATCCCCTAAGTTGTGAATTTTCTATTCTCTGATTGGTCCTCTCTTGGAGACATTAGACACAATGTTCCCTAAGTTAAATACCTCGCATGAACTAATCAAGACTCCTTTGAACATTTCCTATGTTTTATTTATGGCCACCTTGCATAACATAGATTACATGCATGTGGACCCATCCTATTTGTTCATGAGCTCCAGGCATATGAAATTTTGCTTGTCTCATGAAGATCAAAAACCTAATCGCTTTTCCTTTTTTTTATGGCACCTTATTAAAGTTATCAAGAGGTATAACTTTGGTATGGTTTGAGTGAGAAGCCCAACCAGTGGCATGAATTTCCCCATAGCCACTTGCATGTGTGTGTGAGTACATACCAGCCATGAGTGCATGTTTCTCACCCTTTTTGGAATTCTCACCTAGTAGACAACCATGAGTTCCATCATCTCAGAGTGAGTATGCATTTATTTTTCTTGGACAAATAGTCTAGATCTTATCCACATCACATTGGAAAAATGGTTGAAGCTTTTTCTAGATTTCTCCTTCATTTCTCTTTCTCATCTTTGGCATTGTATGATTGGCCTTGTCGTTGTTCTTTATATCATTTTCATGTGTGTTCCTTTTTACTTGTGTTGGTTTGCCATGAGATCTTGATCATGGGGGCTTGATCATCCCTCTTGATTTTTTTCCTCTCATCTTACTAGCATGACTACATTTCAACCCTCCCTTGATGCATGTATGTCTACTTTAGTGTGAGTCTCAAGCAATTTCATCCTCTCACTAATGTGGGGGCTAAATGTAACGTCGATAAAAGGGTCCTTAGCCTTTTTTGCCCTTCTTTAGCTCCTTCTTGTGGATTTTGGCTTAGTTTGGCCTTGATTTAGTGTTTTAATATGGATAACGCATTCACATTAGGTCTTGGGCCCGTGTGAACTAGTGTAATTTAATAATTCCTTATAAAGGTGGTGTAAAGTGTTGTGATACACTTTCACACTTTTCTAGGATTTCTAAGCATAATTAACTTTATTTTCATCATAATTTCTCTTAGCCTTGCCTTATTTGGTGTGTTGTAAAGTTTTTTAACACACTTCCACATTCCTCTAGGCTTGTCATCAATAATTGGGCTCTCTTATTCTTTAATTGGCCCCTTTTTGCATCCATAAGCCTTATTTTGGTATATTTTTTAGGATAATACTAACAAATGGCATTTAAAACATCAAATCCTTGAAAAACCACCTTAGCTTCCTAAGGTGGGACTCATTCGCCATTCTAGGTGAATGAGTCCCCTTAGGTGGGACCATTCACCCAATGTGGTGAATGAGTCCCCCTTAACTCAAAAATAAAATTTAATTTAAATATTTGGTGGGATTTTATTCTCCAAAATCCAATGTCGGCTTGTAGTGTTGTAATTTCAAGAATTCTTGCATAATTGGGTATAAATACAAGGTTCTTTCACTCATTTCAATCCTATCTAGTTTAACATCCTAGCACCCCCAAGCATTCAAGTACTAATCCTAATAGAATTCATTGAGTTCACAAGAGCATTCAAGGTTTTCAAAGGTAGATTATCAAGCTTTTAAGAGCATTTTTCAAGCATCAATCATCATGTCAAAGATCATAGTCATCATGTTTGTCATTGTGCTTACAATTGTGGGGTATACTTCATGATCCAAGAAAGCTTTGCATTCAAGATCCATCTCCTTCAAGTAAGAATAAAGAACCACATCCATTGTGGCCATCTCAAGTAGATTTATAGCACTTTATTGCAAGGGTTTGGTGAGTTGCAACATCACCTTTTGTCCATTCATCAATATCCTTTCCATTTGCTTTATATTTCAAGTTTTAATTACCAACAAGGGGTTTGACCAAGGAAAACCCCCATTCTCTAAACCCACAACCATTTTTCCCTCTCTTTGCATGTGATTTGCAGGTCTAGGTTGTAGATTTATCAAAGAGAAATATTGAAAAATTTGTTATCAAGTTGTCAAAGAAAGTTAAATTTTTCAAGATAGTGAGCAAACCTTGGAGGAGCTTGGAGAAGACCTATAGGTTGGATTTAGTAGTTTCGGACTTGGATCTAAATTGGGGGCAACAGAGTAGACTGAGGGCTACAAAATCCAACTTTGACTTTCTAGAAATCTAGAAGTGTACTAATTCACCACTATTGGTGAATGAGTCCCATTGCTACTATCTGTCAAAGATTTTTGTAGATCTGAGCACTCTTTCATTCAGAACCTATTACGGCACAATTTTCCTAACACTAGACTAATTCACCCAGATTGGTGAATGAGTCCTAGTTGGTTTCAAAAGTGAATTTTCAAGGGTTTCAGACCTTCATTCTACCTTATCCAATTTCCCAGGTGCACATCTCTAGTTTGACAATTTTCTAATGCTATTTGTTTACATTTCTAGGTCATCATGCATATCACATTGTGTTTCCAAAAAAAAAAAATTCTAAGTCTACACTTTGTGGTGAACCCCTCATTTACATCATCCCATCCCCTAGAACACGCCCTTTGTAAGATTTCAATCACCTTTGCATTGGAATCTCAAGGGTTTGTTCTTGAATGTGAATGTGAAAGATTGTTGCCCTGGGTCCTAAAACCCTAGTGAAGCACACAATTTTCCTCTTAATAGCTCCAAAATATCCTCACCAATATTAATCAAATACTTTGGCTTTCCATGTAAAATTCTAGGTGGTGTTCTCCTAGGTACATTAATCGTTGAGGTTCCTCTTCAATTGGATTTTTTTCATTAATCGTATCCAATTTCTTCTTCTCAAAATATTTCCTCATCCATTCTCTATGTTTTTATTTATTGGTTTCATACTCTTCGTCTATTGGTTTATTCCTTGTTTGTTTCCTTGGCATGGTAGATAATTTTACTTGTAGCATGGTAATGAGACAAATATTAGTTCCTAAAAAATGAATCCATACAAATAAATGAATGTCATTCAAGGCTTCATAAAAAATACTTACAATCATTTTGAAGAGTATTTCTAGCATAGACAAAGGTCACATGATTTTTTTTTATGGAATTCCTTAACTAAATGTGGTAATGTGGCATGCCATGATTGCAAGATATGCTCAAAATGGAAGCATGGACAAGGAATGTGAATTGTTTGACAATAATGTTTTTGTAGACATGTATGCAAAATGTGGTAGCTTTGACAAGCTAGTGAGCTCACTAACTTGCCAATTTGGTAGGGTTGACAAGGTAGGGGCAACATATGCCTCATATAAATGGGCACTCATACTGCCCCTACCTTGTCATCCCTATGAGACCCAATTTCTATGAGTCATACATTGCCCCTACCTTGTCAACCCTGCCACATTGGCAAGCTAGTGGAGCATTGGAAAGCTAGTATATCATCGCGACTCCCGATTTATATGAGGCATACACTGACCCTACCTTGTCAACCCTACCACATTGGCAAGAAAGTGAGCTCACTAGCTTGGAAATGCTCCACTAGCTTGCTAATGCGATAGGGTTTACAAGGTAGGGGTAGTGTATGCCTCATAGAAATAGGGACTTGCATTCATCACCGTGAGTTCCCATTTCTATGAGGCATATGCTACCCATACCTTGTCAACCCTACCGGATTGGCAAGCTAGTGAGCTCACTAGCATGCCAATGCTCCACTAGTTTTTCAATGCAGTAGGGTTGAAAAGGTAGGGGCAGTATATGCCTCATAGAAATGGGGACTCATGATGATTATAATCACCACGAGTCCCCATTTCTTTGAGCCATACGTTTCCCCTACCTTGTCAACTCTACCGCATTGGCAAGCTAGTGGAGCAAGTAAGATGACTAGTTTGCCAATGCAGTAGGGTTGACAAGGTAGGGGTAGTGTATGCCTCATAGAAATAGGGTCTCATGGTGATAATACATCATAAAATCATCAAAAATATTTTTTTTGTCAGAACACACACAAAAATAGGAGAATATGTAGAATTTGAGCCTTGATATCACTGGTATATTGGGTTGTTTATGATTTTTAGGGAAAGACAAAACATGCTTTCATTATAACATAAGCATGTTATGTCTTGTTAAAATAACAGGCATATCTCTACTACTTCAAAATGCACTCGCATTATGACAAAGTTTATTTTTTATAGATTTATTTTCTCTCTTTCTCTCTATCCTCTACCCTCTACCCTTAAACCCTTAAACCCTCTACCCTCTACCCTCTACCCTCTACCCTCTATCTATCTCCCACTCCCTCCCTCTCTATCTCTCTCAAGTCTCTCCCTCATTCCCCCTCTCCCTCTCTAAAATCTATCTCTCTCACTCACTCACTCCTTCTATGTATCTCCCCTCTACCCTTAACCCTTAAACCCTCCACCCTCTATCTCTCTCTAACTTCCTCCCTCTCTCTCTCTCTCTCAAGACTCTCCCTCCTACCCCATCTCTCTCTCTCAAGTCTCTCTCTCTCTCACTCACTCACTCCTATCTCTCTCCCCTCTACCCTTAATTATTAAAACCTTAAACATTGTAACCTTTATCCCACTTGATCTCTCTACCCTTATCCCACTAAACCATCAACCCTAAGCCCCTAAACCCTAAACCCTTAAACCCTCTACCCTCTACCATCAACCCTAAACCATAAACCCTTAAACCCTAATACCTCAACCCCTATACCCTCTACCCTATACAATGGACCCTCAACCCTAATCCCTCAACCCTCAACCCTCAGCCCTTAAATCCTAAACCCTTAAACTCTCTACCCTCTACCCTCTACCCTCTACCCTCTACCCTAAACCCTTAAACCTTAATCCATCAACCCCTATACCCTCTACCCTATACAATGGACCCTCAAGCCTAATGCCTCTACCCCTATACCCTCTACCCTATGCAATAGACCCTCAACCCCAATCCCTCAACCTTATACCCCTATACCCTCTACCCTATACATTGGAACCTCAACCCTAATCCTTCAACCACGTACCCTCAAACCTATACCCTGAACCCTCTACCCTCAACACTAAACCCTAAACCCTAAACCCTTAAACCTTTAAACCTTTTACCCTCTACCATCAACCCTAATCCCTCAACCCTATACCATAAACCCTCAACCCTTAAACCCTTAATCTTTCTACCCTCTACCCTCTACCCTAAACCCTTAAACCCTAAACCCTCAACCCCTATACCCTCTACCATATACAACACCCTGAACCCTAATCCCTCAACCCTATACCCTCCACCCTCAACCCTCAACCCTCAACCCTCAACCCTTAAACCCTAATCCCTCAAACCCTCTACCCTCTACCCTCAACCCTGAACCCTCTACCCTAAATCTTTAAACCCTAAACCCTAGGTATGTGCAAGATCATCATGGAAAAAATAGGCCCTTAAGTGGAAATAAAAATTTAGAAAATTAGAGTTGTGCAACTTTACATAAAAATTTGAATAAGTTATCTATATTATTTCAAAAATATGTAAGAATAGAATATGTATAAAATTGAATATACTTTCTAAACTACTAGGTTTATTTAAGAAAAAAAAAATCTATTTTGTGAAAATTTGAAATTTCAATGTAGTAGTACTTAAATTTCAGGGAAAAATAGGAAGTAAGTGTTTGTCTGACCACCCTAACCACAATAAAATGATAATATTTTTTTATAATATTTTAGATATAAATAGAGGACTCATGTCCCGATGTGATGCATATTTTTTTGTATTTTTTTTCCAAGTAAATAATTAATTATGAATTTTTTATTACAAATTTTTAAAAATATAAAAAATTGTATGTTTGACCACCTTAACTTGGTCAAAACTTCATGAAATTCAATTTTATTTTGTTTAATCCTATAGTATGCAAACCATAGAATGTGATGCATGTTTTGGATTCAAAAAATATGATATTGTTTGAAAGCTATAGATGTTTTTCAATCAGCCTATCAATTAGGAATTTAGTCATAATTCAAATAGAAAATGAATAATAATTATTTATTAAATTCAAAGTAAAACATAATTTATATTGGTAGAAAGCTAAGAATCTCTTTTATAAACCCTTTTTGTTTCATCAATTTTGGGTAAAAAAAAATCATCAGCCACATGGGCCATCATATCACTTACATATCACCACTTTTTGGCCCATCATGATCCTACACATACCCCTCTCAACCTTCAACCCTTAAACCCTTATCCCTCAACCCCTATACCCTCTAACCTATACAATAGACCCTGAACCCTAATCTCTCAAACCTATACCCTCAACCCTCTACCCTAAACCCTCAACCCTCAACCCTCAACCCTTAAACCCTAAACCCTTAAATCCTCTACCCTCTATGCTCTACCCTATACATTAAACACTCAACCCTCAATTCTCAACCATCAAACCCTCTATCCTCTACCCTATACACTGGACCCTCAACCCTAATTCTTTAACCAGGTACCCTCAAACCTAAACCCTAAACCCTAAGCCCTCTACCCTCAACCCTAAACCCTTAAACCTTCTACCCTCTACCCTCCACCCTCATCCCTCAACCCTATACCCTCAACCCAATACCCTAAAACCTCAACACTTAAACCCTATACCCTCTACATTAAACCCTCAATTCTCAACCCTCAACCCTTAACCCCTCAACCCTCAACCTCTATACCATCTACCCTATGCATTGGACCATCAACCCTAATCCTTCAACCATGTACCCTCAAACCTATACCCTAAACCCTAGACCCTCTACCTCTTGGACTCAAGGGAACACTAAGAAGGGGGGTGAATCAGTGTTCTGCAAATCTGAACTTTATTAATCTGATATTTAAACCATTTCAACATTCAACCAAATGAAAAATGCAAACACACAAAATAATCATCCAAAACACCATAACACAAGGATTTTTGCATGGAAACCCTATAAGGGGAAAAACCACAATGGAGGTTAATCCATAATTTGAGTACTCAAATATAAGTTTTACAAAATGTGAATGTACTTGCATTCAGGCTCACTACCTAGAGCTCACTTCTCAAAAGAAAACTCTCACTGCCTTATAAAATGTTTAGATTAAGACCATCTGAAGGGTTGAACTGAACTAATAGCATCTACTCATGCCAGGTTACAATTTTGGTTAGGCTCGTAGATCAGATTTTGGACCTTTTGTTTGATTTTGCACTACGCTCTACTCTGCTCTGCTATTCACATCACAAATCCATAAATAATTATATTCACACCACTATCCTTTTGAATTTCACACCACACACTAACATACATCACATTTGATACATTGGGTAAAAGCACAAAGTTGAGTCACACTTTCAGCCAACATATCAGCACAACTGAATTTAAGTACATTTCTAACTAAAAATCAATTTTGGTAAAACATATGACCTAGTAGGATTCATTCTAGCTAAGTTAGATACTTCCACAATTTATTCAACTAAAATTGTTGGCTAAAAATATATGGAGCACCACTTTGAGTCCAATTTACCAAAAAAAAAAAATTATTTGAAAAACTTGAAGTTTTAATAACTCCTCCTCATGTAAATAACATTTTTTTAAAAATGTAAAAATACCCTTTTGTAGATCCATAAGTGTAGTTTTCAAAAATATATTTATTTTAATAGTTTAATTATTATTTTTATTTATATTTTTATTTATACTAAAAGTAGGTTATCAGCAAAAAATATTAGGTTGATTACCATGCCAAGGAAAAATACTAAAACTTATTAAAATATATATATATATATATATATATATGATGCGCTAGATAAAAGAATCTATTTCAAGATTGTATAATTTTTTTTCCATTTTAGATAAATATTTAATATGAATGTTGACGTCTGATGGAAACAATTATTTTTTATTCATGCACATTTTAATACTTATATACAAATATATATTTATAAAAATTGGAAAAAAATATATCCATGCACTAAAGTTTCAAGTTATAAATACACACAAAAAAATTGAAAGAAAAAAAATAAAATTTACTATAAAAAGTTTGACGTCTCGTGCAACTTCATTTTTCAGCATTTTATCAACAACTAAATTATAGTGTTAATTTATGAAAAAATAGTTTAAAAGAATTTTTTAATTTCTTATAAAAAATACAAACATAAAATATACTAAAAAATACATATTTTACTAGTTTACATCATTTAAAAATTCAAAAAATATATGCTACTTTTTAGTGATTCAAGTTTAAAAGTTGGATTAGCATTGGTCGTTTCCTTTATAAAGTGTGACACAGCTTTGCGCTTTTACCCCGCTTCGATCTCGCCAAATGATACAACCGATCCCTTATATATATACGCAATAAAAGATTTGATCATTCGTATGTCGTCTTTAATTAAAACATAGAATAATTTTCAACCATCAGCTAAATCCACAAATGATTCTTATTGTGCACCACCCATAATCAGTCATAGCATAGAAAGGACCGACATACACATGTTCGAGCACAAAATCATTTAACCAATTATATCTTAAACATCCGCAATGGCTATATTTGCCAAGTCGGCCTTCTAGAACTTATAATTAGAAAATTAATGCACCGAGTCTCCTAGATCAAACACCGATTGATGCGCCAACAAAAAACTCTAGAATAAGGTATTCCAAATACCCAACGACCTTCCCTGAGATGTGCAACATGAACTGGTAAACTGATAATGCATTTTGATCAACAGACTCAACTCCAGTCGGACACCCTATTCTTCACTCTGTTCTGTCAATATAAACCAATACTAAACTGTGGACAGAATGATTGAATTAGGTTGCCATCAATGAAAACACTAGAAGCCATATATGCCAACAATCTCCCCCTTTGGAATTCATGGCAACACTTAGTGAAAAATGACTAAGTCTCAAAACCAATATGAGTACGTTGCCAAACTTCAAAACTTCAAAATTTCAAAACATAGGTCCCCCTAAGATTGATGAGGCATTTTTCACTGATCTCTCTCCCCCTTTGACATCAATGAAAAAACATATATGCCAACAATTCAATGAAAAAACACATGTTCAATCTCCCTTTGACCAAAACTTCAAAAATAATTTAAAATAAAAAAAAAGAATAACTGCTACTTGAGCTAGAAAATTATCTTGGGATTTTATTTCATCTTCGGGAGGAATTTCTTCCAAGCTTCTATTGCAATCCCAATTATTATAATCATACTTTTATTCTTAGATGTCTTGTTGACAATCTTGATGAGAGATTCTGGGATTGTGATCGCATCTTATAATTTCTCACCTTTCCTCAGTATCTCAACCATCTGTTCCAATCTGTATTCAGGTAGGTCCTTCACTTTCCAATTTGATCTGGTTGTGCACAACATGAGCATTTAGTACACTTAAGATCATATCCTAATCATATGAGGCTCTGACAGACTATAATTTGGAAAAATTTTGCATTCCACCTTCCTTATGAATAAGTTGCATTAGTTTCTCTTTTTTCAAGTCATCTTCTTCTTCACTTGCTTCTGTCATTTCCTTTTCTTGTTCTTGTTCGGCTGATTCTAGATCTTTTCCCTAGGAGTCCTCAATTTCCTCATCAAATTCCTCATCTAGTATATCCACAATCTCATCTTCCTTTCATTTTCCTTCAATTTTTGGAATCTTTCATTCCAGAGGAGTACAGACAACAACCTCTTTTTATCTTTTCTTCTTTTTCTCCATCTCACTGGAAGAGAAATACCAACTGAGCCAAAAATTTCTAGTAGACTCTTATAGAAATTTCCAAATTCTTGATCACAGTTAGCCAAACTCGCAGAGTGTGTGTAGATTTGTTTGCACATCGTTTCATTTACTTTCCACACCACATTGTTGTTCATTGGTAAACAATTCAGGAAGTACATTGATAGACATACAACCAGAGTACCAAACCTGAAAGGGTAATTTATCTCCTTTTTTAATTGTGTGTTCTCCATTAGTTGATCCTTTAGTAATCTACATAGGTCAAAGTCTTGACCTTCCATTATCATTTTGTGTGATGTAAACCGCACCTACCAAAGTAGACCCTTCTCTATTTCTGAAGAAAATTTTGTATGATACTTCGTGTGCAATGTACCTTGTCATAGGGTATTTGATTCTCGATATTATCAGTGCCCTTTGATCTCCAATAACTCTAGTTAGGGTTTCAACTTCTTTATTCCAGATAGATTTCTTTCTCAGTATATCTTCATATTTGCATAATCCAGTCAAATTTCATATTACTTCCTTCGAAATGATGTAGGGTTTGTCTAGAATCAAAGTGTCACTATTTAATCTACTCAAAATAAATTAAATTATTTTTATGTTCTCAAAATAGGGAAACTCATTCCAAATTTCCAAATTCTTGTGTTTGGCTTGTTCAATTTTTCCTTTCATACAACCGCACACCAAATTATACGAAAATTCCAAAAACAACTGAAATACCTGATGGATTTCAAGATTCACCGTTGAATTAACTTCACTCCTTCAAAATTATGCTACTGAGTGCTTTCCTTCTTCTCTTCTTCAATGCAAAGTTCCAAATGAGAGTTTCAACTTTCCTTTTATAGCTCGCACACTTGTAATAAATTCCTTTTCCCTAGGTGTTCCAAATACTTTGCTTTCTTAGATAGTGAGAGAAATTATTTTGTGGACCTATAATTTCTTGAATTTCCTTGTGAATATTTTCTAAAACCTTTGTAGATCATTAACACAGCTTATTAACAATCTTTCACATTCTAGTGCCAACTTATGGATAGTGGAAAAAGGATTTTCTTAAAAAACTCCCCCTAGGCCAATGGCCTGAAATCAATTCCCAGAGGAATTACCAGAAGCAAGTTCTGGTGCAGAACCATTTCCAACATCAGAATCATTCTTCCTTACCCATGTCTTCTTCATCTGATCTCTTATTTCATCCATAATTATTTTCCCTTTTTCTTTATCATCTTTATGTGCATTTCTTCCTTTGTATACCAGACCTCTTTTATTCGCATTTTAATTTCTACAGAATCTTGCAATGTGACCATACTATTGCAATTGTAGCACACAATATTTCCTTCTCCAGACCAATCATTCCATTGATTTCTTCTTGATCTTCATTGATTAGCAATATACCCAAATATTCCACAGGTATATTATTCAACATTCCTTCTACTAACAGAGTAGTTTGACACATTTCTGCATTCAGTTGGTTATGACCAAAATTTTTGCATTTAAAACACTGACCAAAAAATGATGAATCTCTTGATTTCATTTTACTTCTACACTGAAAAACCATATGACCAAATTTATTGCAAAAAAAAGAGTATCCATTAAAATTCTGAGCACTAGGTTGTCTAATCAAATACCTTCCTCCTTTGTTCATCTAGTTACCTTTCTTGAAATTCTTTTGTCCAAATTCGGAGCATTCTCCTTTTTCATATCCAAGACCTCACTTGTAATTAGTATTCTTTTGGCTTTGGGTCAGCTCATCAAGCTTAGCATAACTCATCTTAAACTTCTCCTTGTATTCATTTACAGTAGTGAGTTCATTCCTGAGAGTAACAATGTGTTTTTCAAGCTCTTCTTCATTGTTTCTAGATTGTTGCAGTTCATTTTCTAACTAGATGAATTATCCATTAATTCTTTTGCATTCATTAGATCTTTCTTTTAAGGATTGAGCAAGGTTCTCCTTATTCTTCTTCCTTTCTTCAATCTCCTTAGTCAACTTCATTACCATAGATTCCATTTCATGCTTTAGGGTAGCATTGTCTCTATCAAGCTTTTCACATTCTTTAGTTATTTCCTTCAAGGTTTGATTCAAGTGAGCATCATCCATGTTTTCGATCTCTTTTTTCTTAATCTAATCATAGAGATCCTTCCTCCTTTCTTTGGATCTTAACAATCTGATCCTTCAATGACTGAATGAATTTCTCAGCATCCCTAAGACTTGCTTCAATTCTAGGACTTCTACTTTAGACTTATCAAGGTCATCAAGTGTGACCAAAAGCTATTGTTGAAGACTATTAGAGTCCATTACATTCAAAGATCCACCTCAAGATACTAAAATTCTTCTAATGAACTCAGCTCTAATACCAATTGTTGGACTCAAGGGAACACTGAGAGGGGGGGTGAATCAGTGTTCTGCAAATCTGAACTTTATTAATCTGATATTTAAACCATTTCAACATTCAACCAAAGGAAAATGCAAACACACAAAGTAATCATCCACAACACCATAACACAAGTAATTTTGCGTGGAAACCTTAGTAGGCGAAAAACCATGGTGGAGGTTAATCCACAATTCGAGTACTCAAATATAAGTTTTATAGAATGTGAATGCACTTGCATTCAGGCTCACTGCCTAGAGCTCACTACTCAAAAGAAAAGGCTCGCTTCCTTAAAAAATGCTCAAATTAAGACCATCTGAAGGGTTGAACTAAAGTAATAGCATCTACTCATTCCAGGTTAAAGTTTTGGTTAGGTTCATAGATCATATTCTAGACCTTCTATCTAATTCTTCACTTTGCTCTACTCTACTCTACTATTTGCATCACAAATTCATACATAAGTATATTCGTACCACTATCCTTCTAAATTTTGCACCACACACTAACATACTTCGCATCTGATATGCTTCAATCTCACCAAATGATACAACCAATCTCTTATATATATATGCAATCAAAGACTTTATCATTTGTATGTCGGCTTTAATTAAAACATAGAATACTTTTCAACCATCAGCTAAATCCAAAAATGATTCTTAATGCACAACCCCCATAGTTAGCCATAGTATAGAGAGGACCAACATACAAATGTTCGAGCACAAAATAATTTAACCAATTATACCTTAAACATCGACAATGGCTATATTCACCAAGTCGGCCTTCTAGAACTAATAACCAAAAAATTAATGCATCGAGTGTCCTAGATCGAACACTGATTGATGCACCAACACAAAACTCTAGAATAAGGTATTCTAGATACCCAGCTAACTTCCCTAAGATGCGCAGCATGAACTACTACATTGATAATGCATTTTGATAAACAGACTCAACTCTAGTCAGATACCCTGTTCTTCACTTTGTTCTGCTGGTATGAACCAATACTAAAATGTGGACCGGATAAATGACTTAGGTTTCGATCAATGACAACACTAGAAGCCATATTCCAACACTACCCTCAACCCTAAACCCTCAACCCAAACCCTTAAACCCTTAAACCTTCTACACTCTACCCTCAACCCTCATCCCTCAATCATATACCCTCAACCCAATAGCCTAAACCATCAACCCTATAGATCCTCAACCCTATACCCTCAATGCTTAACCATCTACCCTATACATTGGATCCTCAACCCTCATATATCTTTGTTCCTCCCACCTCTTCTCTCCTCTCTATCTCACTTATCCCTCCATCTCTTCCTCCATCCATCCCTACCTCTGTACCCTAATCCCTCAACCATATACCCTTAAACCCTTGAACACTCAACCTTAAACCCTAAACCCTCAACCCTTAAACCCTCTACCCTCTACCCTCACCCCAATACCCTCTACCATAAACCCTAATCCCTCAATCTTAATCCCTCAAACCTTAAACCCTTAAACCTAAGTAAACTCTCTACCCTAATCCCTCAACCCTCAACCCTTAATCCCTCAACCCTCAACCCTTAAACCCTAATCACTCAACCCCTATACCCTCTAACCTATACATTGGAACCTCAACCCTAATCCCCCAAACGTATACCCTCAATCCTCTACCATCAATCTTAAACCCTCAACCCTCAACCCTTAAACCCTTAAACCCTATACCCTCTACCCTCTACCCTATACATTAAACCCTCAACCCTCAATTCTCAACCCTCAACCCTTAATCCCTCAATCCTCAACCCTAAAACCCTAACCCTCAACACCGATACCCTCTACCCTATACATTGGACCCTCAAACCTAATCCTTCAACCATGCGTACCCTCAATACAATACCCTAAACCATCAACCCTATACCCTCAATTCTCAACCCTCTACGCTATGCATTGGATCCTCAACCCTCATATATTTTTGTCCCTCCCTCTTCTTCTCTCCTCTATATCTCACTTCTTCCTCCATCTCTCCATCCATTCATCCCTCCCTCTCTACCCTAATCCCTCCACCCTTAAACCCTCAAACTCTCAGCCCTAAACCCTCAACCCTCAACCCTCAACCCTCAACCCTTAAACCCTCTACCCTCTACCCTCAATCCAATACCCTCTACCCTCTACCCTAATCCCTTAAACCCAAGAAAACTCTCTACCCTAATCCCTAAACCCTCAACCATTAATCCCTCAACCCTTCAACCCTCAAAACTCTACCCTCAACCATTAAACCCTAATCCCCCTACCCCTATACCCTCTACCCTATATATTGGACCCTCAAACCTAATCCTTCAACCCTATACCCTAAACCCTCAACCCTCAACCCTCAACCCAAAGCTCGAAACCATCAAACCCTTTACCCTCTACCCTCTACCCTCTACCCTCTACCCTAAATCCTTAAATCCTAATCCCTCAACCCCTATACCCTCTATTCTATATAATGGACCCTCAACCGTAATCCCTCAACCTTATACCCTCAACCCTCAACCCTCAACCCTTAAACCCTAAACCATTAAATCCTTAAACCCTCTACCCTCTACCCTAAACCCTTAAACCCTTAAACCCTGATCCCTCAACCACTATACCCTTTACCCTATAGAATGGACCCTCAACCCTAATCCCTCAACCCCATACCCTCAACCCTCTACCCTACACCCTAGACCCTAAACCCTCAACCCTTAAACCCTAAACCCTAAACCCTAAACCCTAAACCCTCAACCCTTAAACCCTAATCCCTTAACCCCTATACCCTCTACCCTATACAATAAATACTCAACCCTCAACCCTAAACCCTAAACCTTAAACCCTTAAACCCTAAACCCTTAAACCTTCTACCCTTTACCCTCAACCCTCATCCCTCAACCCTCAACCTTCAACCCTCAACCCTCAACCCTTAAACCCTCTACCCTCAACCCTCAACCCTCTACCCTCAAGCCTAAACCCTCAAGCCTACACCCTAAACCCTCTACCCGCAACCTGCAACCCTCAACCCTAAACCCTTAAGCCCTACACCCTTAAACCTTATTCCCTCTACCCTAAAACCTCATCCCTAAACCCTATACCCTCAACCATTAAACCCTTTACCCTCTACCATCAACCCTCTACCCTCTACCCTCAACCCTAAATCCTTAAACCATAATCCCTCAACACCTATACCCTCAATCATATACAATGGATGCTCAACCATAATCCTTCAACCCTATACCCTAAACCCTAAACCCTTAGCCCTTAAACCCTAAACCCTTAAACCCTCTACCCTCTACCCTCTACCCTAAACCCCTAAACCCTAATCCCTCAACCCCTATACCCTCTACCCTATACAATGCACCCTTAACCCTAATCCCTCAACCCTATACCCTCAAACCTCCATCCTTAAACCCTAAACCCTTAAACCCTCTACCCTCTACCCTAAACCATTAAACCCTAATCCATCAACCCCTATACCCTCTACCCTATATAATGGACCC
>CM021107.1:546531861-546593379 GCA_007115665.2 Sequoiadendron giganteum | reverse complement strand
CTCTCCCTACATCTCTATTTCTCCCTCTTTCTCCCTCCCCCCTCTTTCTATCTCTTGCCTCCCTCTCTCTCTACCTACCCCTTCTCTCTCCTCTCCCTCTCTCTACTCTCTCTATCTCAATGCTCTCTATACCTACCTATCCCTATATACATCATTCTTTCTTTCTCCCTCCCCCCTCCTTCCCTATTTACTTCTCTCTCTATCACATCTCTCTATCACCTCTCTCTATCTCTCTCTCCTTCCCTCTCTACTCTATATCAACTCTCTTTCTCCCTACCTTTCCCTCTCTCTCCATCTCTCTCTCCTTCCCTTCGTACTCTCTATCTCAACTCTCCCTACATTTCCCTTTATCTCTCTCTATATATATCTCTATCTCTCCCTCCCTCTCCCCTCTTTATATCTATCCTCTCTCTCTCCCTCTCTCTATTTATCTCTTATCACCCTCTCTCTACCTACCGATCTCTCTCCTATTTATCTCAACTATCCCTCTTTACCTTTCCCTCCCTTCTCTCTCTTTTCCACGAACCTCCTCTATCTACTTATGTCTATCTAACGTACTCCTATATACCCCTTTCTCTCTCTCTCCCTCCCTCCCTCCTTCTCTCTCCTAGTGTCTCTACCTTATTCCCTCTCTACTTCTCTCTATCACATCTCTACCTATCTCTCCATACCTATCCCTCCCTCCCTCTTCTCTATCTCACATCTCTCTCCTCTCCCTCTCTACATACCCCCTCTCTCTCATCTCCCTCTCTCTACTCTATATCTCAACCATATCTCTATCTATCTCTCCCTCCCTACAATCTATCTCAACTATCCCTCTTTACCTCTCCCACCCTCCAAAGAGGTGAGATAGAGAGAGTAGAGACAAAGAGGTATGGAGGGAGAAGTGAGAGAGATAGAGGTGATAGATAGATGTGATAAATAGAATTGGAGGGGACAAAGGGAGAGATAGAGAGAGAATTGCAAGATAAAGATAGTAGTGAGAATGGAAAGACAATTATAAATATTTTTTGTATTACTCTACATAGTTGTGATTCCCCATGTGCATATTCTCCACATTATTATGTACATGGGGAATGATATCTACTCTTTTTTATCTTTCCATTCTCTCTCTATCTCCACATTAGTTTTTTATGTACTAGGAAGGTTAGAGGGTGAAGGGTTACTCTATGATAGTTGGGTTTGAGCAAGAAGTTGGGTCCACATTCAAGGGACGTGTCATTTTTCAGCTTTAAAAAAAATACCCATTCATTTTTTAAAAATAGGTACCCATTTTGAAGTGTGTACTTCTTCCAAAAGATTTGAAACTCACAAGAGATGTTTTTCATTTTGATTTAGGCTTAGAAAAGGCATGGTAACCCAACACCTAGGCTTAGACCTACAAGTACAAGGTCAGGGAAATTTCGAAAGAGAAAACTAACTTTGGCAATATGGCTGATGGACTTTTTTTTTGAATCAATCTATAAAATTAAAACCCATTAGAGAAAACAATGTCTAGTTTCCAAATATATAATTTTTATTAAGATTATATTATATTTGTTATATTTTAATTAATTTCTAAGAAAACTAGTCCTTAAAATTGAAATATCAAGGTTTTTTTGTTTTTTAATAACTTTTTTTTTGTTACGTTTCTTGTAAAAAAATGTATATGGCATCAATCTTCAGACAATTCTCTACACAACGAAAAAAAAAGATTCAAAAAATGTTTAGTTTAGGTCCAATTATGTTGTCCGTACACGCTGATTTTTAAAAATAGCAATTAAGGCCAATAAAAATTCAATAAAAAATAACAATATTTCAAAAAAAAATATTAAAAATTTCCTCATCAATATTCATGTTGTTAGCTCTCTTTCCCCATAAGGTATTAGAAAAATAATTTTATTTGGGTCGAAAAGTGGTGTACGTACACGTGCATGGTATGGTAAAAAAACAGGGACTTTTAAAAAGTGGTTTTTATACATCCCTATCAAAATTTAATTTCTATAATCTGGGTATTTGAATAAATTACGTATTTGGAAACTATATTCAAAATAATAAATTTTATATTAGTGACTTTTTCTAAGATTCATTGTGTAAGTGCCCCAAATTTTCAGTCCAAGTGTGACGAATTCTAAAAAACAGAAAAAACAATTCCACTTTTTGAGCTTTTTGTGGACCCAACTTCTTGCATCAGCCCAATTAATGGATTCCAATTATAACTCTCACCTCCTCTTATCCCATCATTTCCTTCCATGTTACCAACTCTTACAGTTTCAACTAATTGTAAATCTTCTTTTCATTATCTACATAGTTTTGATGCCCCATGTGCACATTCTCCACATTAGTATGTTAATTAGAGGTGATAGAGAGACGTGATATCTACTCTCTTTCTCTCTATCTTAACTCTCTCTCCCTACATACATCCCTCCCTCCCTCTTCTCTCTCTATCTCACCTCCCTCTCCTTCCCTCCCTCCCTACATCTTTTTCCCTCTCCTTCCCTCTCTACTTCTCTCTCTCCCCTCCCTCTCTCTACCTACCTCTCTCTATCACTTTGTCTCACCTTTCTCTATCCATCACTATCTCTCCCTTTATCCCTACCTCTCCCTCAATCTCTCCTTCCCTCTTTCTATATCTCCTCATCCTCTCTCTACCTACTTCTCTCTCTCCTATTTATCTCAACTGTCCCTCTTTACCTCTCCTTTCCTCCCATCTCTCCCATGCTCTCTCTCCCACCCTATCTCTCTCTTCCACCAACATTTTCTCTCTACTCTCCATCTAACCTATCCATGTATACCTATTTCTCTCTCCCTCCCTCCTTCCCTCTCTCAATCTATCTTCATTCCACCTAAACTCACTACTTATTTCTATCACTTCTCTCTCTCCCCTTCTCTCTCTACTCTCTTTCTCTCTATATCACCTCTCTCCCTACCTATCCCTCCCTCCCTCCTATCTCTATCTCACATCTTTGTCTCCCCCTTACCTCTCTACTCTCTTTCTCTCTATCTCACCTCTCTATCCCTACCTATCCCTCCCTCCTCTTTATATCTCACCTCTCTCCCTCTCTCTCTCTCCCTCTCTCTCTCCCCCTTCCCTCTCTACTCTCTTTCTCTCTATCTCACATCTCTCTCCATACCTATCCCTCCTTCCCTCCTCTCTATCTCACCTCTCTCTCATCTCCATCTCTCTACTCTATCTCAAACCTCTAGCTATATCTCCCTCTCTACAATCTTTTCAACTATCCCCCTTTACCTCTCTCACCCTCCCCTCTCTTCCTGCCCCTCTCTTTTTTCTCTCTCTATCTCTATCTCACCTCTCTCTCCCTCCATACCACTCCCTCCCTCTCTTCTTCCCTCTCTAATTCTCTCTATCTCCCATATCCATCTCTCTACCTACCTCTCAACTTATATCCCCTTTATCCCTCTCTACCTACCTCTTTACCTCTCCCTCTCTCACCTTTCTCTCTGTCCCACCCTCTCCTCTCTTTATCACCCTCCTCCTCTCTCTCTCTTTGTCTCTTTATTCGTCTATCCACTCGATGTGCACAATATGTGATACAAAAAGTAGAGAAAGGTGGGGATATTAACATAAAGAGGGAAGAGGGGAGGGAGAGGTAGAGAAGGAGAGAGTGAGAGAGAAAGAGGGGAGATATGGAGAGATATTGAAATATAAATAGGGGTAGAGAGAGGTGAAATAGAGAGAGTAGAGAGGGGAGGAGAGAGAGAAAGAGGGCAGAAGGAGGGAGAAGTGAGAGAGAGATAGAGGTGATAAAGAGATATGATAAAGAGAAGTGGAGGGGAGAGAGGGAGAGCTAGATAGAATGGCGAGATAAAAGATAAGTAGAGAGGGAAGGAGAGAATGAGAGAGAAAGATGGGGAGACTAAGAGAGAGAGGGGAAGGGAAAGAGTAAGAGGAGGGAGGGATGGAGGAGGTATGGACAACATGTAGATTTGATATAGAGAGCAGAGAGGAAGGAGAAGAGAGGAGGGAGAATTGAGAGAAATAGAGGTGATAGAGATATGTGATACAAATAAGTAGAAGTTGTAAAGAGGGAGAGAGAGGGTGGAGGGAGGAGAGAGAGAGGAGAGAGAAAATGGTGAGATAAAGAGAATTAGAGAATAAATGAGAGTGAAAGAGGGGAGAGAGAGGGAGAGAGTGAGAGATAAAGAGGGGGAGGGAGGGATGGAGAGGTAGGGAGAGAGAAAGAGAGGTGAGATAAATAGAGTAGATATGGAAGGAGAGATAGAGGGAGGAAGGGAGAATTGATAGAGAGATGTGATAGAGAGAAGTAAAGAGGAAATGAGGGAGGGAGGGAGAGAGAAAGAGGTATAGAGGGATAGGTTAGATAGAGAGAAGTAAAGAGGGATGGTGGGTAGGAGGAGGGAAGAGAGAGAAAAATACATAGATAGAGATAGAGAGATAGGGGGAGATAGATAAAATTACACATAGAAGAAGGGATGGAGGAGGAGAGAGAGGTTAGATAGAGAGAAGTAGAGAGAGATAGAGAGAAAATGCAGAGATAGAGAGAAGTAGAGGGAAGGAGAGTGAGAGACAAAGAGGGGGAGGGAGGGAGGGAAGGAGAGAGAGGGGAGGAGAGAGTGAGAGATAAATAGGGGAGGGAGAGGGGGAGAGAGAGTGAGAGAGAGGTGAGGGGTATGTATAGGATCATGATGAGCCAAAAAGTGGTGATATGTAAGCGATATGATGGCCCATGTGGCTAATAAATTTTTTTACACAAAATTGATAAAATGAAAAGGGATTTTAAAGGATATTCTCATATTTCCACCAATATAAGTTATGATATACTTTGAATTTGATAAATAATTATTATTCATTTTCTATTTGAATTATGAATAAAGCCCCGATTAATAGGATGATTGAAAGACATCTATAGCTTTCAAAAGGTATGATATCATTTGAATCTTAAACATGCATCACATTCTATGTTCTGCATACTAGAGGATTAAAAAAAAATGAATTTCATGAAGTTTTGACTAACTTAAGGTGGTCAAACATATGAGTTTTTATATTTTTTCAAACTTGTAATAAAAAATTCATAATTAATTATTTACTTGGAAAAAAATTACAAAAAAATATGCATCACATCGGGACATGAGTCCTCTACTTATATCTAAAATCTTATAAAAAAATATTATCATTTTATTATGGTTAGGGTGGTTAGACAGATACCTACTTCTTATTTTTTCCCTGAAATTTAAGTACTACTGCATTGAAATTTCAAATTTTCACCAAATAGATTTTAAAAAAAAAATAAACCTAGTAGTTTAGAAACTACATTCAATTTTATACAAATTCTATTCTTACATATTTTTGAAATAATATAGATAACTTATTCAAATTTTTACATCAAGTTGCCTAACTTTGATTTTCTGAATTTTCATTGCCACTTACGGGCCTATTTTTTTCATGATGATCCCGCACATACCCTAAGATAGAGAGAGTATTGAAGGGAAGAGAGAGAGGGAGGGAGGGAAGGAGGGAGAGGGAGAGAGGTGATAGAGAGATGTGATAGAGAGATAAGTAGAGAGGGAACGAGGAAGGTGGAGAAATTGAGAGAGGTAAGAAGGGATGGAGGGAGAGAAAAAGAGGTATAGATGGATAGCTTAGATAGAGATAAGTAGAGAGGGAAGGTGGGTGGGAGGGAGTAAGAGAGAGAGATACATGTAGAGGGAGGAAGAGGAGAGATAGAGAGTACAGACAAAAAGAGGTAGGGAGGGAGACATAGGTGATATATAGAGTGATGAAGGGAGAGGTAGGTAAAGAGATGGAGAGGGGAGATAAATAGAGGTAAAGAGGGAAGGAGACATAGAGAGAGGAGAGATAGAGATAAGTAGAGAGGGGATGGAGGGATAGGTACCTAGGAAGGAGATAGAGGTGAGTGTGTGTGTGTGTGTGTGTGTGCAAGAGAGAGAGGGAAGGGGTAGAGAGACGTAGAGGGAGAGGAGAGATAGAGTGTAGAGAGGGAAAGAGGTAGGGAAGAGACACAATTGAGATATAAAGTGATGGAGGGAGAGGTGGGTAAAGAGAGGGAGAGGGGAGATAAAGATAAATAGAGAGGGAAGGATTTGTAGAGAGAGAAGTAGAGAGTGGAGGGATGGAGGGAGAGGAATGGAGGAGATAGATGTGAGTGTGTGTGAGAGGGAGAGAGAGTGAGAGGAGATAGAATGAGGGGAGAGAGAAAGGGGGAGAGAGAGTGAAAGAGAGTAGAGAGGGAAGGGGGGAGAGATAGAGAGTAGAGAGGTAAGGAGAGAGTAAAAGAGAAATTAGGGAGGGAGAGAGAGAGAGGTAGAGAGAGTGGTGGGTATTAGAGGGAGAGGTGGGTAGAGAGGGAAGGAGAGAGTGGTAGGTATTGGAGGGAGAGGTAGGTAGAGAGGGAAGGAGAGAGGGAGGGATAGGAGGGAGAGAGGGAAGGGGGGAGAGTGATATGGAGAGAGATTGGTGAGATAGAGAGTAGAGAGGTAAGGAGAGAATGAGAAAGAGAGATAAAGAGAGAGGGGGGGTTGGAGGGAGGGAGAGGTAGAAATGGATAGGTGAAATAGAGAGAGTTAAGGAGGGAAAGTGGGATAGAGAGATAATGGTGATTTAGAGAGGAGGGGGTGATAGGGAAGGAGGGAAAGTGGGAGAGATAGAATGGTGATTTAGAGAGGAGGGAGTGAGAGGTAGGGATAGAGATAATGGTGAGATAGAGAGAAGGAGATAGAAAGAGAGGGATGGAGAGATAAAGAGATATGTATTTAGAGGAAGGGAGAGGAGAGATAGAGACTAGAGAGGGAAAGAGGTAGGGAAGGAGACATAGGTGAGATAGAGAGGGATGGAGAGAGAGAGAGTGATGGAGGGAGAGGTAGGTATAAAGAGGGAAAGAAAGAAGATAGTAGAGAGTAGAGAGGGAAGGGAGGGATGGAGAGGTAGGGAGGGAGATAGAGGTGTGCATGTGAGTGAGAGAGAGAGATAATGGTGAGATAGAAAAAAGGAGAAATTGAGAGAGAAATAGGAGGAGGGGGGAGGGACAATAGTGAGAGAGATTGAGAGGAGAGACAAAAAGAAGGGGAGGGAGGGTGAGGTCGAGAGAGGGAGGAAGAGGAGAGATATAGAGAAGTAGAGAGGGAAGGAGGGAGGGAGGTTTTGTTTGGTCTCACAACACAACCCTAGATTTTAAGGCTTGGAGACCTAGCATATTGTTTTAACTCTTATGGTACGAGCTAGCTAGTTGGAAGATCACCAAGAAGAAAAAACGTAAAAGAAATCTTTGATTTAAAGAATGCTTCGTAGTAAAGAATTTTGGGTATTATATACCGGGAACCAGGAATGTTTGAAAGGTCGAAAGGGTTATAAGGATGTAAGCCAAGTGTTCTAGTCTGATATTGGAAGCTTGGGATAGAACGAAGTCTAGTAAAACCAAAGTCCAGAAAAGTTTATGGGTAAAGTTCAATACCGGGTACCGGGTTGCGATATAAAGTGAAGTTTTGAAATTTTCTGATTATCTAATGAGTTCGATAGTCCAATGATCTAGTGTATATAGAGGATAATCATACAAGAATTCATGACATGTGCTTTGGAAAGTGTGTTATTTATGAATATTTGTATTATAATATTTGAATAATGGTTTTATTTACATGAGATGTTTATAAATGTTTTTTTAAAAGGGATTTAATGTGTGGAATTTGTGATTGCAGGAAATACATATTGTGATGCAAATTTTGGGAATGGATGGTTAGGAAAGTCAACTTTGCAAATGGATCAGATGGTGTTACTAGATTCAGTGATACACTTTAGAGGCTCATGCTCAAATAAAGTTTGTTGCAAAGAAGTGTCAGATATCGGGAACCCGAGACTGTAGAGTTTAAGCATGTAGTGGAGGAGTGTACTCATTTTGGGAGTTACCTATTCTAGGAATGTTCAAATCGAGAGTGAACCTGGAATGTAGGAATTGAATTTTCAATAGATCAGCTTGGATATATATGGGAATTTCTTACACTCAAATAAGCAGATTGGTTTGGTTACATAAAGGAACCCTAATAGTAAAAGATTAAAACCCGAAGAGCTTCAATGAGCAATTGAAGTCAATCTTCAAGGACTTTAATTGTAATTTCATGGTCAATCACTATCTTCCACATGCCTTGATAGGATTCATCTGTTAGACTCTCTCTCAAGTATTTGTCTTATCATGTTTGTTCCTTGTGTTCTATAAAAGGCCAGAGGATATCTTTCTTTAATTTAAGTTCAAAATTTATGGATTTCAGAATATCCAAAACTTCTTTAAGTTTTGTTATTTTTTCCTGTTTTCTAAATCATTCTGGTCTAAAAACTTGTATGCATGTAGACATTGATTAATATCATAGCTAATTTGATATATACCTATCTCATGATCTTTTTTAGTTGGTTTTGTTAGTTCAGTAGAACAAGCCTTTATATTGCATTGTTTAAGGGTGTATACAAAAACTACTCGGTATCCAAACAAAATCCCTCTCTTTAAAAGTTCACAACATTTTGTATGTAGCTGTGAAGCAATCTGGTGAATCATAAAGTGATTTTCTTTTATTTAATTAATTCTTTGGGGAATGCATGGAGAATAACCAAGAGAAATTTTAATTTCAGTATTTTTTATGCTTTATTTTAGAATAGATGCTTAAATTCTTTGAAAATGTTCCAAAAAATAGATGAATGGATGGAAATTTATTGAAAATATTTTATTTTATATGAAATTGTTGAATGCTTAAAGCTAAATATACTTAAGTGATAGCAAATGAAATTGTTGATGTTCATGAAGTATTATTTCAAACTTTTACTTTCATGATATTTAATCTTGAGATCCAAATTGAGAACTTGGTGTCTAGTATAAATATGAATTCTAATAATATGTTCCCTTTGAGATTAACAACAAATTCACATCATACCCTGAAGTAAACCTAGTATGATCATGACCTAATTACCGGAGACTTGGGATTGAACTGAGTCAATATTATTGTTCTGTTTAGGCAGATTTCCCATTTGAGATTGTCTTGTTCCATATCTTCCAAGAAGAATAGGCTTCTTTGTGGTTTTTCTATGGATTTTTTTATTCAACACTATTGATGCGAGTGAAATCATTATCAATAGGAACTGGCGCTACAAGGAGGGCCATCATTATCCATTATTTTTTTTGAGATTTTATCTAGTCCTGAGTTTTAAAGCTTGTAAAGTAAATATAAAGACAAGCTATTATTTCAATATGGAAGTTGAGAAACTTGTGAAAATGTTTAACCAGAGATTATATCCTTTAAGTTTTCTCACTTTTGGTAGGGTCACCGAATGGAGAATTCATGATACAACCAATCATGGTGAACTTGATTGTGAAATATTCTTAACTAGGGTGAGCTTAGCCATGTGTAAAGTGATTATGTTAATAGAAGAAGTTCTAAAGTTCTTCTATAAGGAAAGATACGTTAGTGAACAACATGTGCAACCCTAGTAAAACTAAAAATGTTAAAAAATCAACTAATGCATCAAAATAGTTGGATAACTTCAATTATTACAATGAAAATCATAACACGTTGCAAGGAAATTAACAAGAATGTCGAGATTGCATCATATATTGCATCAGATGTCAGGAAACGGTATTGATGATTTATCATCCTCCTTATACGTGGAAAATGAAAATGAAGAAAAGGAGAGGTAAAATCGAGCGTGAGGCACATATATTTTACCCCAAATAGAAAATCTACAAGATAAAAAGAGAAATTTCCCTGATTTTATGTAAAATATAGAATATCAAATGTTTATTTAATTTTTCTCTCTTTGATCATAATAAAAATTGTGATATATCTTGGTCTAACAAAGTGAAAAGTGAAGACAAAACCGAAGACATGAAAATTCTCAGAGGAGAAAGTTGAAAAATGGGCGTAGCCATTCATGGAAATAAATAGCTCGTATAGAAATGAACCATGAACCAGGGCTCGAAGAAGGTAGAGTATAGTCGCATCAGACAAAGTGTGTGCAATCAACCTTTAATGAGGTTGTTTTCATACATATGAGCCAAGTCATTGGTAAGTACTCTTTTGAATTTATTATTATTAAACGTAGAAAGTTTAGAATAATTCATTGTTGTAGTAGGATCGTTGAAATTTTTATGAATGAATTTAAAGATAAGAATGTCGTAATTCATACCAAAATGACAATGAAAATTATCACAAAAATTAGAATTAGTTGCTTTGTTAGGGTTAATCATTTGCTAGATTAGATGGCTACTTAGTTAGGGTTAGTTTTTTTAGGGTTTGTTTTGTTTTCTTTGCTTTCTTTTTTTCTTTTTTTCTTTTTCTTTTTTCTGGCCTTTGAATTTGCAAAATTTGCTTAACCTGCCTTACATAAATAAGAGTCAATCCAAACATTTGTAGAGAGATATAGTGAAATGAAAAAAATGATAGAACCATACACAGTAAATGCATGCTTTGAAAGTACTTAAAGCTATATATGTGTGTGTTTGTGTGCATCACGTATATACATCAGTATCGAAATTCTTGATTCAAAAGATGAAAAAGTCAAAATAAGCGAGCCTAGTTGCAGGTGGTGGTGGTAATCATTCAAACAATATGGGACGCTCCATCTATCAGAGCTAAATAACCTATATAGGAAAGTTATCAGTGACTTTCAATGTCTTGAATATGGAGGTCTAAGAGGAAATGCCGAAGAGGAACTATTTTCCCATGTTCCAAGAACCAAGGAATATCATCCACTGAGGGGATTCTAATGGTCGGTTGTGCTACAGATAAAACAGTGTCTAGGTTCTCCAAGTATTCAGATCTCACTATCCTATTGGCAATTGAGCGAACATCTTCTATAGAAAGCCCTATATCTAGAAGAGATGCTACAAAATGAGAAGCCACGTCAAAGTAAAAGCGAAAGTAGTGGTTGGATTCTACATACTTTTCCCTGAGGACTAAGCACAAATTTAGTACAGTACAACCAGAAGTCCTAATGAGGAAAACATTTTCAAGCCTTTGAGATGTGATACTTCCTAGGAAGACATTCTAGCATTGAAGCAGCTTAAACAAATTGGATTATCCATGGCCTAGAAGAAAATGGGAATAAATAGGGAAAGAAAATGGAAAATCATAGCAAAAAGCTTAGAAAGTGTGTGAAGAATTCAGAAGGAAGAAATGCAGAATTTATAGAAAGCCATGAGAGAAGTGCGCTACATAGTTTCCTTGAGAGAAGTCCCAGAAATTGTAAGCAAGGTGGCAACTAGATAAGTGTTTCTAGAATGGAAGGTTAAATCAAATTAATTCTTTGCACATTGTTGGTGATAAATTGCTTCAAAGTTGAGTAGTACGAAGATTGCGAATCAAGAAAATTGAAGATTTCAAAGTTAATAACTAGTGGTCTTTTCAAATTATTTTTGGATGTATTAACTATGAAGGTGTTGGTATGTGTGGAACAAAAAAAAAAAATTAAGTTGGTAAGGTAGTACACATCATCACCTGGATAAGTGGAGAGAAATGATACATGAAAAGTCAGGTGTGTGAATTAAATGAATAATAATGTGATCATTTTCTTATATAATCATGATAATTTTGATCCATTAATGAGGTGCAACGTCGTCAAATTGGAAGTACTAGCTGAAATTTTAGTAGTTGCCATACAAATTTATTGGAAGGGTTGTAACTAATGTTTCTAAATTTGGATTTTAATTTGGTGATTAAATTGTTTGTTGCTAAATTTTAATTTATGCATATATTTTAACATATAATAGTTTGTAGTTAGCTAGGATTTGGCATAAGGTGGTAAAATTTAGTCGAAAATACACACCAATAGGAAATATTTTAAGTGAATTTTTGGGAAATGGTAAATTGATGAAGGGATTTGCATTGATTGAAAAATCAAAAGGTAACCTTTTCTACCACTGTAATTCCCAACCTAATAGCGGGCTTCACTACCTGCAAGTTGAAAATGAGCTATTATTCAAATATCAAAAGTTGAAAATGAGCTATTATTGAAATATCAAAAGTTGAAAATGAGCTATCATTGCTATATCTAAAAATAAAATAAAATAAAGAGAGATCAACTCTTTAGGCTATCCAAATAACTCTATCGGGGATATAGATTCCTAGTTGGTAGTAGAGCTATGTTTGGGGGAATTACAGAGATAACCTTGTCGGGGCTATGGACGCTTGACTAGTAGCAAGGCTCTATCCCTGGCTGGCTTTGGAGGATTACCCTATTATGTAGTTCAATGTAATGAACTGATTCTTTTTATTGAGTTCCAAAAATTGGAATTAACCAAAGCACACAAAAATGTTTCTGGGAGAGTTTTACTTTTTATGCCAGAATCTAGGTAAAGGTAAAGGTTATTGTTTTAAAATATGTATAAATTATAATTTACAATTGGTAATTTAATTTTCAAATTTTGTTTAAATTTGGTTTTATTGTTTGCAAGTTGTTGTATGGTCTCACAACACACCCCATGATTGTAAGGCTTGGGGACCCTGCATATTTTTTTTAACTCTTATGGTATGAGCTAGCTAGTTGGAAGATCACCGAGAAGAAAAAAGGTAAAAGAAATCTTTGATTTAAAGAATGCTTCGTAGTAAAGCATTTCGGGTATTATATACTGGGAACTGGGAATGTTTGAAAGGTGGAAAAGGTTATACGGTTGTAAGCCAAGCATTCTGGTCTAATAATGGAAGCCCGGGATAGAAGTAAGTCTAGTAAAACTGATGTCCGAGAAAGTTTATGGGTAAAGTTGAATACCGGGTACAGGTTGTGATATAAAGTGAAGTTTTGAAATTTTGTGATTATCTAATAAGTCTGATAGTCCAGTGATCTTGTATATATAGAGGATAATCATACAATAATTTATGATGTGCTTTGGAAAGCATATTATTTATGGAATTCATATTATATAATATTTGAATAATGGTTTTATTTTCATGAGATGTTTATAAATGTTTTTTTAAAAGGGATTGAATGTGTGGAATTTCTTATTGCAGGAAATACAGATTGTGATGCAAATTTTGCATATGGATGGTCAGGCAAATCAAGTTTTCAAATGGATGTGATGGTGTTACCAGGTTTAGTGATACACTTTAGAGGCTCATGCTTGAATAAACTTTGTTGGAAAGAAGTGCCAGATACCAGGAACCCGAGACTCTGGAGTTTAAGCATGTAGTGTGTTGGTTCTCAAAAATGTAGGTTTGAACCATGAGAGATTGCCAAGCTCTCACAACGCTTTTGGACAAAGTACAAGGCCAATTGATGCAATTGAACCTTCTTCTCTTTAGGTTCTACTAGACCAAGGTGAGTGTACCTATGTGAATGATGCAGATTGAAATGTGTTTCCTAATTGAGCAATCTATCCACAATGGCAAATGGAAATGAATAGAGAAAAACACTACAATTACTCCTACTCCTACTACACAAAGAAAGGTTTTGAAAATGTTTTTTGTATATGAAATTAATTCTCTGGGTTGTGGCAGATCAATGTCTTCTATCCACATGGGCAATGGAGTCAAAAATTAAGAATTATGTGTGTTTCCTTCACTGGTTTAATTCAAGTTGTTAGGCACTCTATAAAATGAAATATTAATGATTGGCATATGACTTCACTTATTTATGACATGCATAAATTGTGTTGGAATGCTTCTCTATCAAGTTCTTCTTTCATTACCCAAAAGAAATCCTAAAATTACAGTGACTTATTTAAAAGGATTTAAATCTGACTTACAAACACCAATCAACTAAATCACACAAAATGGGAATACATTCTGATAAATCAGAGATTATACTTGATATGTTGATTTAAATAATTAAAGGATCTCAAGTTGGAGACAACTAGATAAAGAATTTGAATTAACACAACTCAACAAATGAACACCAAGAAAGAACTTCACCAATTAAAAATATTTTCTCCATTGCTTCTACTTCAAAAAGGTTTGTCATTATTTACATTCCCCAGTTCTCATTTTTGAGAAATCTCTCACTAGAACTACTCTCTCGTTAATTGATTTTCCAATACATTTATACAGTAATTCCCAAGGGTTGTGACCCTTCAGTTTCTGTTACATCCGTTTGAATATTCCATGGAAAAAATTAAAATATTTAATTAAGTTGCCATATCGGCAAATTAAATATTTTAAACTATAGTCAGGCTTTTAATTTTACTTTATACCTTTCCCGTCTTTTATTTCACCTCGCCACCTTTCTTTATACTTTTCCACAAAGCCCTTATTCATATTTACCGCTATAGCACGGTTAACTATTTGACCGACCACGGTATCGCGGTGGTTGCCTCCACTAGTCTTTATTTTATCTTACCGCTCAACCGCTATCTTCACTTTCTTAACCCACGGTATCACGGTGGCTTTGACCCTGACCAATTTCTTCAATTCTAACCACCTTACCACGGTCTCTCCAGCGTCTACCCACAGTACAATGGTATCTGACTGTCACTGCTTTCTCACCTCCTACCGCTCTACCACGGTTGTTATCTTTCTCCCCGACGGTATGGTGGTTTTAACCATCACGGTCCTCTCCATTGTTTACTGTGGTCACCGCGGTCTCCTTAATGACGGCCAGCGGTAACCAGTCTTTACTGCTATCTCTTTGTTGCCACACTATCACCACGGTCACCGCGGTCTTCGTTGGAGCACCCTACGGTATCGCGGTGACCATTTCCTTCACTGCTTTGTTGCTGCCTTCGTCGTTTATCTCAGCACCACCATGATACCGCAGTCAATGAATTAATTCAATGCGGTGTGGTGGTGACTGTTCTCAAACCACCAAGCTTTCCCTCCACTGCACAACTGTGAGCTGATTGATAACTGTCTGTGGTAAAGCGGTATGAAGAGAAAAGATAGGAATTTCAAAAAGATTAAGGTATGCACATCTTAAAATGATTTTTGGATGGTGGTAAAATGTATTATGGATGGGAAAAATGATTTTTTTAAGGAAAATATAGGAAAATAATGGGCTTTAATGGATAAAGACTTTAGAATTCAAAATGGAATTTTTTGGGTTCTAACATAGTGGAGGAGTGTACTCATTCCGGGAGTTACCTATTCTTGGAATGTTCAAATCGAGAGTGAACTTGGAGTGTAGGAATTGAATTTCCACTAGATCAGCTTGAATATATATGGGAATTTATTACACTCAAATGAGCGGATTGGTTTGGTTCCATAAAGGAACCCTAATAATAAAAGATTAAAACCTGAAGAGCTTCAATGAGCAATTGAAGTCAATCTTCAAGGACTTCAATTGTAATTTCCTGGTCAATCACTATCTTCCACATACCTTTATATGATTCATCCCTTAGATTCTCTCTCATGTATTTGTCTTATCTTGTCTGTGCCTTATGTTCTATACAAGGTGAGAGGATATCTTTTTTTAGTTTAAGTTCAAAATAAGTGGATGTCAGAAGAGCCAAAACTTCTTTAAGTTTTGTTCTTTTTTCTTGTTTTCTAAATCATCTCCGTCTAAAAAATTGTATGCACATAGACATTGGATAATATCAAAGCCAATTTGATAGCTACCTATCTCACAAATCTTTTGTAGATGGTTTTGTTAGTTCGGCTGAACAAGCCTGTATACTGCGTCATTTAAGGGTGTATATAGAAACTACTTGGTGTCCAAACTAAAACCCTCTCTTTAAAAGCTCACGCCATTTTGTGTGTAGTTGTGAAGCAATCTGGTGAAGTATAAATCAGTTTTCTTTGATTTAATTAATTCTTTGGGGCATGCGTGGAGAATAACCAGGGGAAATTTTAATTTCAATATTTTTATGCTTTATTTTAGAAAAGATGCTTAAATTCTTTGAAAATGTTCCAAAAAATAGATAAATTGATGGAAATTTATTGAAAACATTTTATTTTATATGAAATTGTTGAATTCTTAAAGCTAAATCTACTTAAGTGATAGCAAATGAAATTGTTGATGTTCATGAAGTATTATTTCAAATCTTTCAGTTTCATGATATTTACTCTTGAGATCCAAATTGAAAACTTAGTGTCTAGTATAAATATGAATTCTAATAATATGTTCCCTTTGAGATTAACAACAAATTCACATCATACCCTGAAGCGAACCTAGTATGATCATGACCTGATTATCGAAGACTTGGGATTGAACTAAGTCAATTTTTTGTTTTGTTTAGGTAGATTTCCCCTTTGAGATTATCTTGTTCCATATCTTTCAAGAAGAATCTAGGCTTCTTCGTGGTTTGTTTGTGGAGTTTTTTATTTGACACTTTTGATGCGAGCGAAATCGTTGTCAACAGGAACTGGCACTAGAAGGAGGGCCATCATTATCCATTATTTTTTTAAAAAAAATTATCTAGTCCTGAGTTTTAAAGCTTGTAAAGTAAAGATAAAGACAAGCTAGTATTTCAGTATGGAAGTTGAGAAACTTGTGAAAATGTTTAACCAGAGATTATATCCTTTAGGTTTTTCACTTTTGGTAGGGTCACCGAATGTAGAATTCATGATACAACCAATCACGGTGAACTTGATTATGAAATATTCTTAACTAGGGTGAGCTTAGCCATGTGTAAAGTGATTTCATTAACAAAAGAAGTTCTAATTGGTAGAAGGAAAGATATGTTAGCGAACAGTTTGTGCAACCTTAGCAAAACTTAAAATGTTAAAAAATCAAATAATGCATCAAAATAGTTGGATAATTGCAATTATTACAATGAAAACCATAACACGTTGCAGGGAAATAAACAAGAATATCAAGATTTTGGAATATTGCATTAGAAACGAAGAAACAACATTGATGAGTCATCATCCTCCTTATACATGGAAAACACAAATGAAGAAAAGGAGCGGGAGACGTGTATATTTTACCCCAAATAGAAAATCTACAAGATAGAAAGGGAAATTTCCCTGATTTTATGCAAAATATAGATTTTCATTCTTTTAATTTTTCTCTCTCTGATGATAATATAAATTGTGATATATCTTGGTCTAAAAAAGTGCAAAGTGAAGACAGGACTGAAGACATGAAAATTCTTGGAGGAGAAAGTCAAAAAATGGATGTAGACGTTCATGGAAATAAACATAGTACATAAATGAACCATGAACCAAAACTAGAAGAAGGTAGAGTATGCCTGCATTAGACAAAGTGTGTGCAATCGACCTTTAATGAGGTCATTTTCATACATATGAGCCAAGTCATTGGTAAGTACTCTTTTGAATTTTTTATTTTTTATTTTTTTTTAAACAAAAGTGGCAAGCCACTATATATATATATATATATTTAATTTTTGTAATATAGTGTACATTTTACTGGCTCAAAGGGCATACCGGCAGGAAAGATCCAATGAGTAAACCTCCGGTTATGGCCCAAAAATAATGCTTCTGAGTACAAAATGTTGACTGTTGTCAATCATATAACCATACCGAGATTACATAATCTGCCTAAAAGTATGAACCTGCTTACTAGTTACAAAATGTTGACTGTTGTCAAGCATACAACCATACCAAGATTACATAATATGCATGTACATAATCTGCAAGTAATACATCCCTTTTCCTTTACTCTTCCATTGGCATAAATTCGAAGCTAGTGTCCTCCTGATTTTTCATCCCTGCTTCCTCCTTCAACATACTAAACCTTCCAGTCCTTGAATAATCCCCTATCTTGGTTGACCTTTCCATGAAGAAACTGCATGTTGACAATTATGAAATAGAAGAAAGGATATAGAATAAAAATTCTCCCAGAACCTATCTGCCAATTCCCTTCCCAACTGGTTAGAATATTTTGTCAAAGCTTTATTCAAGTAACAGGGGTCAGAAAACTCTATGGATAACTTTAATGCATCAAAAGCATTAACCACTGCCATATTATGAGAAATATAATGGGGAGAGAAGATACCACCAATATAACCTTCTCCACCCGAGAAGATATATTTTTGTGCACTGCAAAGAACAGCTTCATTTTGCAAAAAATTGTCAACTATCATTGTATCAGCAATGACTTGAATTGTCTCCAAACACTGAATAATATCCATGATATTAGAAAGAAAGATGGAAAGAACATTGGACGGGAATATCAACCTACGTGACGTTGGCTGAAGAATCTCAGACCCAACTATCCATTTGAGGCATTTATAATCACACAGGCACCAAAACTTAAAGATAGATTGGAGATGTTGAATACCAAGCTTACCAGAAGCCGGAGTTTCCCACCTTTGAACTGGCAACCACATTCAAAAGTTTTGAGGATGATACTCCATGTCTACCTGCCTTACTTTGCACAACAGCTATCATAAACAAGATAACTTAATAAAAGAAACTCTCTTGTTTGCTGATGTAAAAAATAAAACAACACTACCTTTTTATAAGCTCTCGGCACCTATGCTATGTGACTTACCATTGCATCATGACAAGTCCCTTACCAATTTATAATGAAAAAGTACCCTCATATATTTTCACAAAAAAACTGAATGCTTAATACGAATATCAACTAGTACTGATGGCAAGCAAGCTGATTTGGACCAACAAAAACATCCCATCAAGTACGAGAGAACACCAAATTTTCCATGCAATGAGGGTGATAGTGTACTTGTAATCATGATCTTTCCACCCAAAAATTTGAGATGCTTACCTTTATGCTATCATAATTATACTTACCCGCAGCTGGCCGATTTAGACATGGCACGATATACCTCATGCTATGCATCTCCTACAATCATTCTTATCACAGGTCATCCAAATCGGCGAACTCTATACCAATCACATGTTGCACATTCTCCTTGAGCCATAGAACAAAAGTATTGCAACTAATCTTTGAAGTAAAAAAGATTAAAAAAGATTAAAAGAACATATTGACATGCCACTCATAAATATGATAGCTAAACATCCAACATGAATACCTATCATATCCATAATTGACAAATACAACAAAAACTTAATCAAATTTAATCCCTTTTGTTCAACAAAAACTTACACATTAGAGATTAATTGTTCCAATGCACAGTCACATTTCTGTATTTGTATACACTGAAGCATTACTTTTCCAAGTTGAAAGCAACCCATATTGGCTTCACATTGGAGATTAATTGTTCAAATGCACAGTCACATTTCCGTATTTGTATACACTAAAGCATTACTTTTCCAAGTTGAAAGCAACCCATATTGGCTTCCTATATGAAGACTCCCTCCACTGGACTAAAAAGATTAAAAAACATGTTGACATGTCATTCATAGATAGGATAGCTAAAAGATCAACTTGAAGACCTATCATATCCATAAATGACAAAACAACAATAAGACTTAATCAAATTTTATCCACTTTGAACAATATAAGTTTCCTCATTGGAGATTAATTGTTCCAATGCAAAGTCACATTTCCCAATTTATATGATATGCAGAATTTCTTTTTCAAATTGATTACAACCCAGATTGGCTAAATAGTCAGCCACCCTATTTCCTTCTCTATAGGTATGCAACAAGTTATAATGCAAGAACTTTCCCAAAAGATTTAAGATTTGCTTTACCATATAAGATAACTTCCAACTGTGAGAGAATCCTTCCCTGCAAGCATTTATCAAAATAAGAGAATCCCCTTCTATTTCTACCTTTGTCACTCTGAGATCTAATGCCATTTTTAGGCCAAATAAGAGAGCCTGTGCTTCAGCCTCATTATTTGTACCCACAATTAACTTGATAGATTTGGCACAAAGAACTATACCATTAGTATCTCTTATTACAATACCTGCTCCAGAAATGCCAGGGTTACCTTTTGAGGCGCCATCAAAGTTTAATTTCAAATAACCCAAAGCGGGAGGGGACCATACAACTCTAGATCCATCAACTTTGCTTGAAACATGGTGAAGACTACCTTAAAAAGGCAGAGACAAAAGAGGCCAATTTACGAGAACTTTGGAGTCCCAATCCATGAAGGAAGACCCAATGTGCTTCGTTTTTGAAACATAAGAATTGACAATTTCAGAAATATGAATTTCCAAAGAAGACAGAATATACTCAACTTTCTGTTTTCTTTCCTAAAAATGATTTTATTTCTTGCCCACCAGATAGACCATAAGACTGATGCAGGAATCACTTCCCATATAAACACAAAAAAGGAAGACTTGTACAATTTTGGCCAACTAGAAAATAAATCCCATAAAGTTTTAGGAAGAGGAAATTGAATCATAAGCTTTGATAAAACAAAGTGCCAACAATTCTGTGCAATTGAGCATGAGAGAAACGGATGATTGACATCCTCTAACTCTGACTCACACAGGACACAATTAAAAGTGACTGCAATGTTCAACCGCGATAGTTTATCACTTGTCAGGATTTTATTCTGGATTGCTAGCCAGGCAAAGCAACCAGCTTTGGGAAGAGTTTTAGAATTCCAACAAAAACTATAGGCTCGAAGAGATTTGGAATTGGAATAAGATTTTGAAATGGATACGTACCCCTCTTTTATCGAGTAGCATCCTAAGAGAGATTTGGACCAGATTAATCGATCAACACATGATGAAACATAAACAATACGATCATTCAATAAGGAGGCAATGAGACCCTTATGATAATGATCAATTGCCTATGCAGCAAAATCCTTCCAATTAACTTTGCCGGCTAATAATTCCACATTATCAATATATTGATACACATATGATCCAAATTTCTGAGACAAGAAAGCTATTGAGGAGCCTAAATTGAAACTACTTAGTTTCTTATACCCATTCCATGAATCATTCCAAAAAAGTGCATGCTTACCATCATTTATTTCCCAAGATAGGTGAGGCAAAATTAACTTTTTGCATGATAGGAGGAAATTCCACATTGTTGAGCCTGATGGAGGATCAAGGACAGTAAAAATTCTTGATGGATCTTGATTATCCAAATATTTATTTTGCATAATTTTACACCATTTCATGGAAGGATTTGAATATAGCCTCCATATCATTTTAGCTCCTAAGGCTAAATTTTTGTTACCAATGTTATGAAGACCTGCCCCTCCACTTAACTTATCTATACACATAGCCTCTAAGGAAACTAATGGTATCTTTTTATTGGTGTCCACAATTCTTGACCAGAGGAATTTTCTAATTAATTTATGGATCTGATGCAAAATAGACTTGGGAGCACTCAAAACTAACATAAAATAGTTAGGGATGGAAGAAAGCACGAACTTAACCAATAGAATTTTACTTGCTAAAGATAACCATCATCCTTTCCAAGACAATAATTTGGATTGAATAGACTGAATAATTTTTTTCCAATGCAAGGCCCTATTCTGACCTGCAAAGAATGGAATCCCTAGATATTTGCTTGGCAATTGATTTTGACTGAATCCAAAAAGTTTTACTATAGACTCAACAGTTGAATCTTTAGTGTTAAACAAGTAAATCTTTGACTTATCTTCATTTACCTTTTGCCCGGAAACCTTTGTATAGTTATCCAAGAGAACTTTTATATTTTTAGCTTTTGCCATATTAGCTTTGCCAAAAAGAAGAGTATCATCAGCAAATAAAGAATGAGTTACTAATAAATTGGTATTTGGAAAGACCACCCCTTTAATCTTCCCTTGCAGATTTGCAGATTTAAAAGACCTACTCAAAGCCTCTGCCAAGATGATAAATAAGAAAGGTGATAAGGGATCACCTTGACGGACACCCTGTGAGGAATTAAAAAAACTGATAGATGAACCATTAAGTAACACAGAAAATCTTGCACCTGAAATACAAGCCATTGCCCATTTACACCATTTAGCAGAAAAGTTAAACTTCAAAAGCACTTGATTGAGGAAACACCAATCAACTCGATCATATGCTTTTTGCATATCTAACTTAATTATCATGTCTGACAATTTATTAGAGGCTATGGTATGCAAGGTTCCATGTGCCACTATTGCCCCTTTAGGAGTTTCTCTACCAGGCACAAAGCCACCTTGCTCCTCAGAGATAATTGAAGAAATGAGAGGATGAAGGTGAAGATAAATCGTTTTTGTGAAGATCTTGTAAATTGTATTACAAAGAGAAATAGGCCTAAAATCTGCAAAAGACTTTGGATTTGGAATTTTAGGGATGATTGCAATATTATAACATTAAACTTTCTTAGCATCCCACCAAACTTCCTTGACTCTTCCATGGCACTCAATATATCAAACCCAATAAACTCCCAGCATTTTTGATAAAAAATGGCAGTGAAGCCATCTGGCCCTGGAGCCTTGTCTAGTGCCATTGAGAAAACAACCTCCTTAATTTCTTTGAGAGAAAAAGGAGCAAGCAACCTCAAATTGTCCTCTGAGGAAACCAGAGAAGGAATGTTTTGCAAAAGTTTATCCCTTTCCACAGATAAACTTACATTGGAATTATCAGGCTTTGATAGCAAAGTGGAAAAAAATTTGACAACTTCTACCTAAATGTCTTTCTCAGTAACAAGAGTAGCACCTGATACACTATCTTGAATTGTGAAAATTGAAGATCTTGATTTTTTGGCCTGAGCAGAATTATGAAAGAATTTTGTATTTTTATCTCCATCTTTCAACCACAACTCCCTAGATTTTTGCCTCCAATATTCTTCTTCCCGAGCAAGTAGTTCTTTCCATTCAAGGTGTAAAGATTTTTGTTCTTCAAAAGAACTATTATCCATCCCATGTAAAATAATCTTCTCATTTACTTCAACTAGTTTTTCATACACCAATTTCTTCTGAGAAAACACATTTTTGAACACTAAATGGTTCCAAGAAATAAGATTCCTCTTTACATGAGCTAATTTATTACTTAATTGGAACATTTTAGAACCATACACAAAAGGGGTAGATTCCCACCATTGTTTTATACAACTAATTAGTTATGGGTGTCTGAGCCACATAGTTTCAAATTTGAAGGATGACTATCTTAAGGATGTGACACTACTACCAGATATGACCAGGGATATGGAAAAATGATCAAAGGCAACCAAGGGTAAAATTTTCGAGGAAAAGGAAAACTGTGATCCTACCCAATTTGAGGTAATTAGGTACCTATCTAATCTCTCAGCAATTTGCGAGAAATTTTTCCTTTTATTTGTCCAAGTAAACAATCCATTTGAGGGAATTACATCCCTTAATGCATTATGATTAATAAATGCTGCAAAATCAAAAATTACAGCCTTGGGAGGATTTATTCCACCTTTTTTTTCCATTTCATTAGCAATTGCATTAAAGTCCCCCGCAAGAACACATTTGTCCTGACCTAACAAAACCAACTTTGATTGTAATAAATCCCAAAGATTTTTTTTATCATAAGAACTAGTTGGTCCATATACATTTATAAGCCAAAATGAAAGCTCAAAATGAGAAACAAACATAAGCTGCCAATTGTGATGAAATGAGATATTTGAAATACTAACCGTCTTAGTATTCCAAAGGCAAATTAAGCCACCCGAAGCACCCTGGGAAGGTGAATGTGTAGCCCCCCATGAATGCCATTTCTTTTGAATAGATTGAAAAGATTCTTCAGAGGTCTTCATCTCTTGAAGAATTATGATATCAGCCCCTGAAACATCCAGTTGTTGTTTCACTTGGGACTATTTGTTAGAGGCATTTAAACCTGTGACATTCCACGATATAAGCTTCATTGTAACTTAGGAGAGCAACAAGCTCTCCTTGGCCTCTTTTGTGTTACACAATGAACTAAGCTGGAATCTAGAGTCAATTGAATTCCCTTTGAAATTTCTTCCTGAAGCTTCATAGCTACAGATTTCCTGCCTCTCTTTGCAGGAGATTTAGAAATGACAGAAGGAACAAAATTGGACTGAGAAATAGAATAGCCAACCTCACTAGAAGATTCATCACTAAAAACCTCTGAAGCAATATCATCAATAAATTGCTCAGCAACACAAATCAAAGACTTATTAACAAAATTTACCAAATCTTGATCCGATGGTACTCCATCAGTAGAAAGCTTATGATTTACTAAAGATACAGAACCTTGAGGACTTTCCACCTCAATCTGACCAACATTACACTGATCAAACAAGGCAAGCTTACTGTCACAATTGCTTGTCACACCTAATGTTAGCATCGAAGCACATTGATGGACTTGGAAAGAAATAGTAAATTGTAAATTCGGACTGAGGACATTTAAAGAGGACAAGAAGAACTTAATTGGAGACTGCAATGGAAAACCCCCAAGGAGCGGATCCTTAATAAAAACAAACTTTGATACAAGAGATTGTTTTGCAACATCAAAAGAAGGATAATGAAATTAAGCCATCTTAAAAGAATCTATCGGAGACTCCTTCTTAGACTTTGAGAAAAAAGAGTAAAACCAAGAAAGACAGAGATCAAAAATGTTTTTATAAAGCACAGAATCTGAATTCCCAAAATTATTAAAAGGAACTAAATTAGCAGAAGAAGCTTCCAAGACTGAAGGAATAACTGCTTGTGACTGAAATCCAGGAAACCCATCAAGATTAGCACAACATTTCTTGGAGGGGTGAAGATAAAAATGACAAGACCAGCAAAAAACCGTAGGATCTTCCATGACAACATCTTGAACCCAAGAACCATACATTGTTTTAATTAAGACACTGGAAGGCAATTTTTTATGAACATCCAATAAAGCCAAAAACCGAACTGGCAATGAGGGGTTTGAAGAAAAACCCACATCATGATTCATAAATATTCCCAATTTATTACCAAGGATTTCTATAATACCCAGATCTCTATACTCCAGAGGGAGCCCCTGAAGTTGAATCCAAAAAGGAATGAAATGAGGCTTGACCTGACTTGGGTTAAAGTTCGGGGTCCAACGAGAAGTAAACAAACCATAGCCATCCATCATCCAAGTCTTTTTCTGCAAAACATCATTTCTTGCATCTTTCTTAGAAAAAATAACCACAAAAAACCCCTCACCTTTATCTAAATAAAAAACTTGGTTGGAGCCAACCCAAGACTCAAAAACCCAAGATTTTAAATTAGCAAGTAGAGGCTAGAATTTCTAGAAATTACTGAAGAGTGTCACATCCTTTAAGTCTGAAACTTGTAGATCAATCATGTCCTGAGGTAATGTTACCTCAATCCGAGAGGAAGAATGACTTAAGGACTTTCCCTTCCACTTCTGAGCCTTATCAGAGAGAGCTGAAGCCTGACGCTTACCCGTGCTGCGAGGATGAGGCTGGACCAAAGGGCGGTATGCACAACCAAAATTCTCACAACCATTCACAGCCAGAGAAGGTGCATTAGGTTGCTTAGCAACCCATTTCAAAAACCAATTAATTGGGGGAAGAACCATAGTGTTCAGAAAAGTGAGCGGATGCAGAGCGAAGGTTGAAAAGTTGTGCACAGGAATAGAATTTAGGTAAGTAAGAGGGGAAGGAGAAGAGAGTGAAGCGAGGGAGGAAGAGCAAGGACGAGAAGCCACAACATCAACCCATGAACACGAGGAAAGAGCAGGAGAAGAAGGCCGACAGATATCAAAAGGAGGTTGAAGATCCCACACACATGACCGCTTCCGACCAGAAGAAGCACTCCACTTCCCGTGACTAACATCCAAAACCCACCGACCATTCTTGAATACAGAACCAGGCTTTCCTTTCACAGAGTAACCAAAAGCCTTAACAAAACCACCAAAGCCAAACCAAGAGGGATCAACAGGCAGAGACCTGGCATTTTTCGACAAAGGAACCCTAGGGTTTGCAAAAGCTTTGGAAAGAGAACCCCGAGAATCCCTAACATTTTTTGACATAGAAACCATATGATTTGCAAAAGCTTCGAAAAAAGGACCCCGAGAATCCCAAGTAGGCTTAAAAGTGACAACAAGCATTGGGCGGGAAACCCGAGGATGGCCAAAAGGGTCCCCGAGACCAGCAGGTTTTGAAAAAAGCGCACCATCCTGAAACTCCTTCCGCATCTAACGGTGCTGATTAATTTTCACCATCCAATGTGATTTCCACCTTTTGAATTTATTATTATTAAACACAAAAAATTTAGAATAATTCATTGTTGCAGTAGGATTGTGGAAATTTTTTTTAATGAATTTAAAGATAAGCCTGCAGTAATTCGTACCAAAATGACAATGGAAATTATCATAGAAATTAGAATTAGTTTCTATGTTAGGGTTAATTGTTTGCTCGATTAGATGCTTGATTAATTAGGGTTAGTTTTTTCTAGTTTTTTTTTCCCTTTCTTTTCTTTTCTTTTGTTTTTTTTCTATTTCTTTTATCTAGCCATTGAATTTGCAAATTCTTCTTAACCTACCTTGCATACATGAGAGTTAATCCAAACATTTGCAAAGAGATATAGTGAAATGCAAAAAATGATAAAACCATACATAGTAAATGCATGCTTTGAAAGTACTAAAAGCTATATATATGTGTGTGTGTGTATATCACGTATATACATCAGTATTGAAATTCTTGATTCAAAAGATCAAAAAGTCAAAAAGAGGGAGCCTAGTTGCAAGTGGTGGTGGTAATCATTCAGTAAATACAAGATGCTTCATCTATCAGAGCTAAATAACCTATATAGGTGAGTTCTCGATGAGTTTCAAAGTCCTGAATATGGAGGTCTGAGAGGAAAGGCCGAAGAGGAACTATTTCCCCACATTCCAAGAACTAAGGAATATCATCCATCGAGGGGATTCCAATGGTTAGGTGTGCTACAGATAAAATAGTGTCTAGGTTCTCCAAGTATTTAGGTCTCACTATCATGTTGGTAGTTGATCAAACATCTTCTACAGAAATCCCTATATCTAGAAGAGATGCTACAAAATGAGAAGTCATGTCAGAGTAAAAGCGAAAGTAGCGGTTGGATTCTCCATACTTTTCCATGAGGACTAAGCAAAAATTTGGTACAGTGAAATTAGAATTTCTAATGAAGAAAACCTTTTCAAACCTTTAAGATGTGATACTTCCTAGGAAGACATTCTGGCAATGAGAGAAGCTTAAACAAATTGGAGTATCCATGGCTTAGAAGAAAATGGGAATAAACAGAGCAAGAAAATGCAAAATCAGAGAAGAAAGCTGAGAAAGTGTGTGAAGAATTTATAAGGAAGCAATGCAAAATTTATAGAAAGCCATGAGAGAAGTGTGGTACATATTTTCCTTGAGAGAAGTCTCAGAAATCATGAGCAAGGTGGCAACTGGACAAGTGTTTCCAGAACGGAAGGTTAAATCAAATTAATTCTTTGCACATTGCTGGTGATAAATTGCTTCAAATTTGAGTAGTATGAAGATTGTGAATCAAGAAAATTGAATATTTCGAAGTTAATAGTGGACTTTTCAAATTATTTTTGGATGTATTAATTATGAAGGTGTTGGTTGTGCGGAATGAAAAAAAAAAAAAAGCTAGTAAGGCAGTACACGTCATCACCTGGATAAGTGGAGAGAAATGATATGTGCAAATTAAGGCATGTGAATTAAATCAAGAATAATGTGATTGTGTTCTTATATAATCATGATATTTTTTATTCATTAATGAGGTGCAATACCATCAAATTCAAAGTTCTAGCTGAAATTTTAGTGGTTGCCATAAGAATTTATCGGAAGGGTGGTAACTAATGTTTCTAAATTTAGATTTTAATTTGGTGATTAAATTTTTTGTTGCTGAATTTTAATTTATACATATCTTTTAACATATAATGGTTTGCAGTTAGCTAGAATTTGGCATAAGGTGGTAAAATTTAGCCAGAAATACACACCAACAGTAAATATTTTAAGTGATTTTTTGGGAAATGGTAAATTTATGAAGGGATTTGTATTGAATGAAAAATCAAAAGGTAACCTTTTCTACCATTGTAATTCCCAACCTAATAGTGGGATTCACCGCCTACAAGTTGAAAATGAGCTATTATTCAAATATCAAAAGTTGAAAATGAGCTATTATTGAAATATCAAAAGTTGAAAATGAGCTATCATTTTTATATCTATTAAAAAAAAAAATTAAAAAAGAGAGAGAAACTCTTTAGGCTATCCAAATAACTCTACCGGGCCTCTAGACACTTGGTTGGCAGTAGAGCTATGTTTCGGAGAATTACAGAGATAACCTTGCTGGGGCTATGGACGCTTGACTAGTAGCAACGCTTTATCCCTAGTTGGATTTGGAGGATTACCCTATTATGTAGTTCAATGCAATGAACTGATTCTTTTTATTGAGTTCCAAAAATTGGAATTAACCAGAGCACACATGGATGTTTCTAGGGGAGTTTTACTTCTTATGCCATAATCTAGGTAAAGGTAAAGGTTATTATTTTGAAATATGTATAAATTCTAATTTACAATTGGTAATTTAATTTTAAATTTTTGTTTAAATTTGGTTTTATTGGTTGCAAGTTGTTGTGTGGTCTCAAAACACACCCCAAGATTGTAAGGCTTGGGTACCTAGCATATTTTTTTTTAACTCTTATGGTATGAGCTAGCTAGTTGGAAGATCACTGTGAAGAAAAAGGGTAAAAGAAATCTTTGATTTAAAGAATTATTCGTAGTAAAGCATTCTGGGTATTATATACTAGGAACCAGGAATGTTTGAAAGTTGGAAAAGATTATAAGGACGTAAGCCAAGCGTTCTGGTTCGATATTGGAAGCCCGGGATAGAAGGAAGTCTGGTAAAACTAAAGTCTAGGAAATTTTATGGGTAAAGCTAAATACCGGGTACCGGGTTGCGATATAAAGTAAAGTTTTGAATTTTTTTGATTATCTAATGAGTCCAATAGTCTAGTGATCTGGTATATGTAGAGGATAATCATACAATAATTTATGATGTGCTTTGGAAAGCATGTTATTTATGGAAATTTGTATTATAATATTTGAATAATGGTTTTATTTACATGAGATGTTTATAAATGGTTTTTTTAAAGGGATTAATGTGTGGAATTTGTGATTGTAGGAAATACAGATTGTGATGCAAATTTTGAGTATGGATGGTCAAGAAAATCAAGTTTACAAATAGATCAAGTGGTGTTACTAGGTTCAATGATACACTTTAGAGGCTCATGCTCGAATAAATTTTGTTGCAAAGAAGTGCCAGATACCAGGAACCTAGGACTCTGGAGTTTGAGCATGTAGCGGAGGAATGTACTCATTCTGGGAGTTACCTATTCCTAGAATTTTCAAATTGAGAGTGAACCTGGAGTGTAGGAATTAAATTTACACTAGATCGGCTTGAATATATATGGGAATTTCTTACACTCAAATGAGTGGATTGGTTTAGTTCCATAAAGGAACCTTGATAATAAAAGATTAAAACTCGAAGAGCTTCAATGAGCAATTGAAGTCAATCTTCAAGGACTTCAATTGTAATTTCTTGGTCAATCACTATCTTCCATGTGCGTTGATATGATTTGTCCCTTAGATTCTCTCTCATGTATTTGTCTTATCCTGTCTATAACTTGTGTTCTATAAAAGGCCACAGGATATCTTTTTTTAATTTAAGTTTAAAATTTGTGGATGTCAGAAGATCCAAAACTTCTTTAAGTTTTGTTCTTTTTTCTTGTTTTATGAATCATTCTGATCTAAAATCTTGTATGCATGTAGACATTGATTAATATCATAGACAATTCGATAGCTACCTATCTCACAAATCTGTTGTAGTTGGTTTTGTTAGTTTGGCTGAACAAGCCTGTATACTGCACCATTTAAGGGTGTATACATAAACTACTCGGTATCCAAACTAAAACCCTCTCTTTAAAAGATCACATTGTTTTGTATGTAGCTGTGATGCAATCTAGTGAAGTATAAAGCGTTTTGCTTTGATTTAATTAATTCTTTGGGGCATGCATTGGGAATAACGAGGAGAAATTTTAATTTTAGTATTTTTTATGCTTTATTTTAGAATAGATGCTTAAATTCTTTGAAAATGTTCCAAAAAATAGATGAATGGATGGAAATTTATTGAAAATATTTCATTTTATATGAAATTGCTAAATGCTTAAAGCTAAATCTACTTAAGTGATAGTAAATGAAATTGTTGATGTTCATGAAGTATTATTTAAAATCTTTTGGTTTCATAATATTTAATCTTGAGATCCAAATTGAAAACTTAGTATCTAGTATAAATATGAATTCTAATAATATGTGCCCTTTGAGATTAACAACAAATTCACATCATACCCTGAAGTGAACCTGGTATGATCATGACCTGATTACCAAAGACTTGGGATTGAACTGAGTCAATCTTTTTGTTTTGTTTAGGCAGGTTTACCCTTTGAGATTGTCTTGTTCCATATCTTTCAAGAAGAATAGGCTTCTTTGCAGTTTGTCTATGGAGTTTTTTATTTGACACTAGGGATGCGAGTGAAATCATTGTGAACAGGAGGGAGAGTTAGGGATGGAGATAGAGGTTTGTGAGAAAGAGAGAACTTGGTGAGATAGAGAGGAGAGAGTGAGAGGGAGGGAGAGAGAATTATGAGATAGAGATGAGAGAGTTAGAGAAAAAGATGAGGAAGAGAGGGATAGAGTGAGAGAGAGAAAGAGAGAGATGTAGGTAGAGGGAGGGAGAGGAGAGATAAAGAGTAGAGAGTGAAAGAGGTAGGGAGGGAGACATGGGTGAGATACAAAGTGATGCAGGGAGAGGTAGGTAAAGAGAGAGAGAGAGAGGAGATATAAAGATAAGTAGAGAGGGAAGGAGATGTAGAGAGAGAGAAGAGATAGAGAGGTGTGAGAGAGAGAGAGAGGGAAGAGAGGGAGGAAGGGAGAGAGAGAGAGGGAGTGGAGAGATAGAGAGTAGAGAGAAGGAGAGAGTGAGAGAGAAAGATGATACAACTTGATGACTACTAAATTTGACCTCTTGATTACTGAAATTTGACATGCTGATTATTAAAATTTGACTAAGTTTGAAATTTTTAAAATCTTCAAAAACTAGAATTTGCATTATAACTCCTAGAGATCTGAAACCACTCTCAAACATCTTGAAACTATATATATGAAATATAACTTAAAGTATAAGAAAGTAAATGTCCATATGTAAAGGTCAACTTAGACTCATGTATATAGTTTCCCTATTAGAGAAAGAGAAAATGAAAGAGTTCAGAAATGTGCATTCCAAAAATCATGAATGACATTCATTGCAAAATTCAAGCAATTTGGCACTCGCCAAATGGTAAAGCCATTTGGAGAGTGCCAAATTTGGTGAGCGTAATATGGCTTGTTACGGGTTTTTTTTGCAATTTGGCACCATTTTTGTCATAGATCGGTGTGCACACCCACCCTTGTCCCATGATCTTTCACTTTCATAGATAAACAAGAATCAAATTCTTTTTGTGGTTTCAAAAAATAGTTTTACAACTGAAAATTAATAACAAAACTCCCACATTCCCTTATAAATTAATTTAGGGTTAAAATGTGACTACCAAAGTCAACAAAATATTAATGCAACATGATTAGTCACCACAAACTAAAAAAGAAACTATAAATAATATCACATTTAAAATATATTTAACTTTATCACTTTAGCAAGACCTTTTGTAAAAGTTTTCATATTTTATGATGTAAACTACTTTTTCAATACTCTTAAGAAAATCTAAATTTACATGATAGGGACCATTTCATCAAGGTATTCATTATAAACTTGATAGGATTTGTAACCTCAGACTAATGGAACTAAGGACATTCACTTAATTTATACCAAGGAGAAATAAAAATGACCTAGTGAGATAAATTCCTAAACTAAGAAAAAAAGGGGGTCCACAATTTTCTAAAAGAAAAATAGGGAATTTTGTTAAAGGAACAACAAATGAAATAATTAACTAGAGAAATGCATTAGATAATTTTAAATATATATGATAGTTAATATCCATAATACATTATTTCATAAATCTAACTAGGAACATGAAAACACAATTATAAATAATGATATTACCATTGAAAAAATAATCTTAATCAAATATAACCCAATTTTATGTGCATGATTTATTACCTTTTCTTTGAGTGAGATAATGCTTTTTACTAAAAATTGAGAAGTAATCTACTTTTATGGATCTAACCTCATGAACTTCCTATGCATTCTATGACTAGTATTTAAGCACCCATACTTCTTATGAGGTTTTCTCTATGATTTTGTTCAAGGTATTGTTAAACTACTAGTCAAGTATCTATAGCCCTAATAGAGATGCCTAATTCACCTAGATAGTCAAAAAAATTTAATTTTATTCCTCTTTTTTATAGTAATTGTAAGATTATTTTTAAAAACTTTATCAACTCATGAGTTGAGAACCATACTAGTGACAAATGTAGTCCTTTATTTTTTTCACTTAATACACAACTTCAATAGCTGCAAAAACTCAAGATATATTAATTTATTTTTGATACCTATAAGGTGTCCAATAGTATTTTTGGTTGTTTACAATAATAAAGTACGTTTCATGAGCCACAAGATTACAATCTTGTATAAAAAATTGAAGGCTTGAATTATGTCTACCCTTTCTCAAGGGAATACATAAAATAAAATCACTAATTAAAATTATCATTTTACCCTTTATTCAAGATTTTTTTCTCAAATTGAAAACCTATAGAAAAATTTAAAAAAACAAATAAGAACAAAAAAAAAAACTAACCTAAAATAGATATTAAATAATAAAACATATAAATTCATAATCTAATTATATACAAGGTAATTTCTAGACCACCATAACTTAAAAGTAATCCTTTAATGTACATTAATACGTAGGGGAACATCCTCACCAATCATTGCCTTGAGTTGGTGATTACTAAAACTATTGGTTTTTTCAAGTTTGAAAGGTCATAATTATAAATTTTCAAATTCCTCACGTTCTCCTTTATTATCGTGATCTCTTTCTAGTGTAGGGCCATGTTAGATATGCAAAAGGGTTTTAGCTTGCCTCTTTTTTTGAAAAAACATTTTATAACACTATAATGTTTTGTAAAGAGCTCTTTAAGAATATCCCTATCTTTATCCAAATATAGTAATTAGAGAGGCCTATATTCTAGTTTTTCATTATTTTTAGATAATTATTCATAAATTATAGAGTGGGTATTTTTACGTTTACAAAGAACATAAGGTTAGTGTCATAGAATCAATGATATGGTGGCATTCCTAAGGCTAGTCTGAGTCTAGTTCTATCAACGCACATGGCATATTTTAACTATAAATTTCTTTTCTTAGGGTTCTTGAATAGAAGTTTGCTAATAATGTCTAATAAATTCTTATTAGCAAACTCTACTACTCCATTCCCTTGGGGATAGTAATTTGATGAAAATTCTATTGTTATTTCATATTTAAAAACATAATATATAAATTTAAATAAAGGAAATGTAGGGCTATTATAACATACTAATTCATAAGAAATACAAAACATGGACATGATTTTTTTCCCCTAACTTTGATAACCAACTCAATCATACAATATTTCTAGGACTAGGCTTTCATCCATCTTGAACAATAGTTAGTCATAGTGAGAACATACATGTGGGCTACAAAGGAAGGTGGATCTATCATACTAATAAAATATATGCCCCATTATGCAAAAGGGTGTACTTCCATGATTAGTTATAATGGTTGTATCAAGGTTTTCTTTTTCTTTTAGCTAAAGTTTTCCACACATGACATGAATGCACTTGTGATTTAGCATCTTCAAAATAGTAGGCTAGAATTTTCCTACCCTTAAGATTTGATGTGTAGTAATAACTCTAGAACCATGTCCTATACCAAATTTATCATGAAAATATTTTATGAATATATGGCACCTTATTATTTAAACATGTCAACTATATCACATCATTATTATTTCCAAATAGAACCCCTAATTTGATAATGAAGTTAATACTCTTCAAGAAAAGAGCTCTTCTCTTAGTGGAGTTCAAGTTTCTAGGACATTTCTTGTTAGAGTGATCATGCATTAGCTAGTAATTAATTAATCTTTAATTGATTATTAGTCTAATTTATTCTCATTCACTTAAGCTAAACTTAGGAGAGCTTTTTTATATTAAATAGAGAGTTATTATTAGACCATTTTGTCTCATTGCATGAGATATTGACACTTTTCATGATCTAATCCCTTTCTCATTTAGGGTTGCTTCTATATAGCACTTGATCTTCATTGTATTATCTCTCTTGAACTCTGAACTCTTGAATTTTGTAGCTAAATTCCTTGTTGAGGATATTGCATATTATTGTTTGTAGCTCTCTTTTATGGAAGGTACTTTTGTTCATTGTCTGATCTTGTGGCTCATGTTTTTCACAATTCTAACATGGTATAAAAATGAGGATTTAATGAGCCCCTTCTCAATTTATGAGGGTTTCTTTTCAACAAGGGTTACAAGCTTCAGATCTAGAATCTCCATTGATATTTTTGCATTTTTTGAAGTGGATTATTTTTTGGAGAAATTTGACATGAAAAGGACCTCACTATTGCATTCAGGAGGATGATTCGATAAATTTTGACTCTAAATTTGTCTTATTTTTCTATTAAGAGCTTTCGAGGTAACTTTTTATGCATAAGGGTCTGTATAGCACCTATACATCCGTACTATGCATGAATTTAAAAAAAATAGAAAAATCAAAAGGTCAGTTGTTTTTTAAAGGTTGTGTTTAAAAAAAATATAGGGGCATTAATTAGGGTAGCCACAAGGTACCTACATTAGTAGGCCCTACGGGCCCCATTCTTCTCGCCAATGGCTTTAATTCCTACTAACAATTGTAGCAGACTATCAGCAAATTTATGAGGCGCCTAGTGGTAAAAACAAAGCCTCAACATTACTTAATTTTTTCTAGTGAATTTTTTTTTTTTTTTTTAATTAGACTGCAGGAATCGGGTAGCACGACCCCTATAAATTGCAGTGCGCTTGGTAAAAATTTTAACGTGACCGGTGGCGCTGGCGCGACACGCCCTCCGGTACCACGAGGGTGGGGGAGACTAGACCTCGTGACCAACCTCCTGCAACAGGAAATATTTAGCCAACCGAGCTAGGGCCCCAACCCCTTATAAATAATTATTTTTTATTTTTTTTATTAGACTGCAGGAATCGGGTAGTACAACCCCCTATAAACTGCAATGCACCTAGTAAACTTTTTAACGTGACCGGCGATGCTGGCGCGACACACCCTCCGGTACCACAGGAGTGGGGGAGACTAGACCTCATGACCAACCTCCTGCAATAGGAAAGATTTAGCCAACAGAGCTAGGGCCCCAACCCCTAGTGCATTTTAATTTGTCCCAGCCGGACTCCATTTTTTGGGTGATGCAAAAGACTGGAATATTGCATAACATTTTAACATATTATATCATCACCTTTTCTACAAGGGGATGGAATTTTTTCCTAGAAATAGGGGAATATTCCCAAAATATTCTACTAACGTAATCATGACATCATATTGATGTCAGTGGTATGGTTGCAGGGTAGGGCCCCTTCAAGCCCCCTTAGGCTCTAAAGGAGTTTTTTTTTTCTTTGGGTCATAACTTTGGGATATGATATTGAAATTTGGTGAATGTGATATAATCTAAAAGCTAGTTCCATAAGATTTCTAGTAGTGTGGGTCTTATCGCTATTTTTTTTGTTGGTGCCTTTTATAGCTTGTTGAAGTCATAAGTGTTTTTTTTCAATCTGGAGCTCATAAATTTTGACTTGTTTCTCCATTTTTCATGATTCCACTAGTTTTGGGATGGCCTCTTAGAGCTCTTCACAACCACCCATATAATTTTTCAAGATTTATTTTTAGGCACATTTCATTTATTTTTTCATGTTTTCACATTCTAGTGGATTACTTGGATATCTTGGCTCTTGAAAACTTTTCATTTGAATGGGATGACTTACTTTTGGTTATTAAATATCCATTTATTGTATTATTTCTTATTTGGACATTGTAGACACATTTTTCATGTAATTTATCTTTTGTAGATGCATTGAGATAAATTGCCATTCTAGTGTATACTTTTTGGGAATTTTGCAATCCTATTGCGTCTTTTGTACTCACACTATGATATAAAGTGCCATGGAGGGGTTGTGTAGGAATTTTTTTCTCCAATCACTCCTTTGTCAAGTGAGTGCCCCTTTCATGACAATAGTGAATCTTAGTGATTCTTGTCTCATGAATGTGTTCCTTAGTTTGCACACCTTTTTATTTGTAGGTACTCTTCAATTGCATGGTTAAATGTTCTTGCTTCTTATACATGCACTTCTTAGTCTCAAAAATATTTAGTGGATCTGTCTTAGGTCTCTCTTATCAACATTATGGATGGTTTCTATTATTGGTGCTAATGCTTCTGTGGTTTCATTTTTTGTAGTGATGAATGTATCTAGTTCTTGTTCCTATGTACTAGGAGGATGCAACACACATCAGTCACTAGTTACCCATGCATTTCGATGAGATGGAGAATTTACTGAATGGACACTCTTGCATTCATGTTTTTGAAGGTTATTCATTTTAGCACTATATCAATCATCTTTCAATATTTGTTTATAGGTTCTTTGTGCTTCAGTGATGTTCTACATGTTCATATTCTTTTGAGACATTGTTTTTGGTTGGAGGCTTCTTACTCCTTCACATTGGTTTGGAGGATTTTTAATCCTTCATTTTGTCTTTCTCTCTTTTGGAGAGGATTTTTTCCCATGTGGTTTTATCCTTTTCTCTATTTGTGAGAGATTAGATTATTTGTACTTGGGTAACTCACTAGGCCTTATTTGTTAGGACCTATTGGTGTTTCCAACTGATTGTTTGAGTTTTCCTAAATATTGGCTAGTACTTATGCTTAGAAACCCTAGGTTAGTAGCCAATGAATAGGAGATACATTTTAAAATTTTCTCTTCTACACTTTAGGCTTTGCAAAATCGAGGTGGGTTCCCCTACAACATCATTCAACATATAAAAACTCTTTGCAATGATCCCTTTGATAATAGATCTTTCACACTAATATGTTAGATGACTTAATTGGCTGAACATCTTTGCAACCCTCTATATTTTTTGTGGTTCTTTATAGTGTGGTAATGGGAATACAATAGTAAAATACAAAAAATTAAAGGTTTTGATTTGATTTTATGCTTGATTCTACCTTAGCCTCCAACTAAGTGAGTCATTTTGACCAATGCCTTATCCATAATAGAGTCTCTTAAATGAGGTAAAATCCTACAATAGACTAACTCTTGGCTTCTTACAACCTCACTACCTTATAGTGAGAAACCAAAAAATAATAATTCTATCACACTACTTACAAATCCACACTGCAACCACACAATCTCTAATGAATGAACTAAATGCAAAGCTATACTATTCCTCGAATAGAAACTAACAATTCAAACACCAATAACAAAAAAAATGATATGAGAACCAAACATAACCCTTGATTATAATGATTCAAACTTGATAATGAGTAGAATTATGGAGAGTGCATAACATATTGATAATATAATTTTAGACAAATATAATGAGTATTCTAGTCATTTGTTGATATTACAAAGAAAAACTTACAACATTCCTTCTTTGAGTTTTAGAGGACTTATCTATTCACTTGACTCAATATTTTCAAAGACTAAGAATTAGAACAATTTGAAAGACAATAGAAATTCCCTTTATATTTTAGGCATAACTCAAAAACCAACCAAACAAAAACCCTAACCCAACTAGGGTTTATAAAAGACAACAAAATACCTGACCCAAGTTATAAAATCCTAAGAAAAATCCAATGTGCAGAACCAATTGATTAGATAAATTAACTCCATTGTAGCTAGAGGGATGTAATGTTCCTCAAATCATGCACCCAAGTGTCCTTTGTCCTTCAGCAAATCATGAGAATGAAAGAAGCCTATTGGAACACAATAATCTACTAAGAGGGGGGTCAATCAATAAATCGATTAAAATTTATCCTTTTAACACTTAAAAAAGATTAACTCCTTTTAGCTCTTTTAGTGCAAATTAAAACTAAACATGTAGAGAGATAAACATCCACACACAATTGCACACAACACAACATATATGTGGAAAACCCAAGATAGGAAAAACCATGGTGAGAATAGCTGCTAGGATCTACTATCCTAATCCAACCTCACAATGAAACTCTTTTGATTATAAATTTTAAGGGCACCAACCCTAATGAGACACCAATCCCCTAGTTTTAGGAGCATCCACTCCAAGGAAGCACCAACTCCCTACACTGAGAACCTACCCAGTTATCTAATGGCACCCACCAATCATATTTATAATAAAACTATTTCAATTTATTCTATTGAACACATTTCAATGTTGAAACCCTATTTTCAATTGCTCAATTCATTTTTGCAATCTCTTCAACTCAATTCTCTACTTTTCACCTCTCAATATTCCACACATTTCTTTGTTCTACACCTTGAGTGTAAACCTTGGATGATAATGCCTAATTTTTGTTTGGGTTCTACTCAATCTTCACATGTTCATTCTCTTTATGCTCCTTCATACACCCATTCACTCTACTAATTCAACACTTAGACAAAATTTTGACCATCTTCTTTTCTCATACATTCATCGACCAACATTCCTCCATTGAGCCACACACCACCATTTAGATTAATTGCATATTTAATGCAAAGAAAGGGTATGCAACATCCTAACACACACAAAAAACCACTCTTTCAAACCCTAATTCATCCATCAATTGATTTCCCAAGCATTTTCCAACTACCAACCACCCACAACTAACTTCCTAATCAAAGTTGTAATCTTAATGCACTTTTGACAACTTTTACATCTTTTTTGCAAATTGTTCACAACTTTTGACCAATGGACCTATAACATTCCAAAATGGATCAAAATGATCCCAAATGGTCATAAATGACTTTATTAGACCAAACACATCAATAAAAAACATAAAACCAAAATTTGACCAATTTTGACCATATGGCCTAAAGGTGCCCCTGCACCATACTCCCAAGGAAGAGAAAGTTTGAGGTCCTCCTCAAATAGGAATCTTCTTTCTTGTCTTCTATTTCCTTTGCATGTTTGTGTTGTGTCCTTTTTCCTAGATCTTAAATACAATTGTATCAACTAGTGCACTTGTGTGTTTTGGTCCATCAACATGCTTCTTGAGCCAAGGCCAACTTGTTACAATGTAGCCATATGCTTTTGTTTTTGTTCTCATTCTAGCTTGACCTTGGACTACAATTGTAAAGTTATTGTCTCTTTCATCCACTTTGTCTTTGTTACCTACACATGAAACAAACATATTAAAAAAATCATATTCTTCTTCTTCATACTTCACTTCTTCATCCACCTCATGTTGTTTGCCATACATTCTTTTCTCTTCATGATTCTCCAGAATCTTTGGCTTCACCTCAAGCTTATTCAGTTTTTTTGATCTCAAAAAATTTGCTAGGTTTTTCTCACTTGCATTCTTCATCAAAAAGCTTCCTATAGAGATCCAATGAACCTACTAAACTTGGAAACCTAAAAAAACCTAAACCTGATATGCATTTAAACTTGATCTCCTTTGTATTCTATACCATGATTATGCATATCAAATTGGTCACTAGAGAAGTTGAACCAATTAAATTTATGCTCTTTATCATCTACTAGTCAAAACCCTCCATTAAACTTGTGTCATTGATTCATTCTCTTTCACCATGATCCATCAATCCACATTCATTGGATCCAACTTTAAAACACAGCCGTATGATTTATTTCCTCTTAAATAACATCGTAGATCTAATGTCTTGTAAATAATCATGTTGTGCTCATTTAACCCATTGAAAATTTTCTTAGGGCATCAAACTCAATTTTTTCTATTTGAAGTAGATTTACAATCATTGTCTGATCTTTACCTCATAACCTCTTCCATTGGGACCGCCATCACATTCTCTTTGTCTAGCACGACTTTATTTGTGCACAAAGAGTGGAAATTGTGATGTAAAGGATCATTGTGATGTAGTCATACTTTTCCATTTGTCTTAGAGAACATGTGTCCACCTTATCGCTCCATCGCTCTTTGTGAGGAGGGGATCCACCATGTCTTCATCCCAACCCTTTAGTGTATCACATATTTCCTTGGTGGTAGGTTATTCAGAACTGTGATGTGAATAAAATTGGTGATGCAATCCCATTCTACCATCTATCCTTGCTAACATAACCATCCACTTTCATTGCACATCATAAATTTCTTACCTTCCTTTTTCTTCATAAAAACAATGTAAAGAAATGATGTGATAATCATTAGATTTCCTTCACTTCTTCTCAATCGTCAATCTAACCTTATCGCATATCATGAAAGACTATCGCTGAAGTAACCTCCAAAACATGATGTGAAGAAATTATGCAATGGTTTTATGATCTTACATGCTCCAACCTACTCTCTGGTCAGATTAGGGTTTTACAGATAAACCCTAAAGCGTTGCATCATGGTGATGAACATATTTTATGCTTTTGCATTGATTGGATGTTGGCAATTGTAGGTTGCTTAACTCATAACTTAAGCCATCAAAGTCATCTAGGAATTGGCCCCTTTACATAGTGCTACTAGTTGGTTTGGCAGAGTTTGCATCACGAAAACTCTTCACATCACTGTTTGAGTTCACTACGATCATTCTAAATTTGTGATGTGTGATATGCCCTTCAAGGAAGATCAATGGTGCACATCAGTGTTTGAAGATAGGACGACTATCACAATGTCCCCTTGTATCACTGTTTGATGTCTACCACATGGAAGTGTTTGTACAATGGTGTGATGAAGAAGTTCAATGGTAAAGGATGAAGGATGGGAGATCAGATGATTATTTCTCAAGTTCTTCACATCATGCTTTAAATTTTACCTCAACATATGCTTTGAGAAATATGTGATAGAGAAAAATCAATGGTGGAGAACAAATGGAGGAGATCGAACGGTCATCGTATCTTTACTTCACATCATTGTGAAGAAAACAGTAGTAGGAAGTCTGTGGTATGTGATGGACAAAGAATTAGTGTATAGTGACATCAACTGGGACAAGTGGTGACACATAATTGCATCAGTTTGTTTATTCACATCACGGTTGTGAATAACACTGCACCAAGCCAAAATGTGATAGTTAAAAGGATGGAAATGAAGACATGGTGGGTCCCCTCCTCACAAGTTGTGATGGGGAGATAAGGTGGATGCTTGTTCAAAGAGACAATTGGTAGGTTCTGATTATATTGCTATGTTTCTTTACATCACAATTTAAATTCTTTGTGTACAAACAAATTTCCATTAGGCAAAGTGAATGCAATGGCAATCCAATGAAAGAGGTTAAGAGTTTGAGATCGTATGGTGATCACACTTTAGCCTCACATTGCAGGAATAGAGTTCAATGCCCTAAGTGAAGTTGTGACAAGCTATGTGAGCACGATGAAGATCTATAGTGCCAATTAAAAAGAGTTTTATCAAACAGTTTCATCTTAAATTTGGATCAAATGAAGGAGATTGATTGGATCATGGCACAAAGACATGAAATCAATGATCATAATTTAAAGTTGAATACCTCCAATGGCTACGACAGTGTGAATGAGTTTTTCCATTGTAAGATGACACAATGAATGAATTTAATTGGTTCAACTACTCTAGCAACCAATTTGATTGATGATTTCATATGCAGAGTGGTGGCACAACCTGCAAAGGTGATTTAAATCAAGATCAAATCAATCATACAAGGGATGCATTAAATACATATCTAGATTAGGGTTTTGTACTTTTCTAAGTTTAGAAAGTTTATCGGATCGGTACAAAAATTAATGATGATCTATTGTATGGCTCAATGTATAGGAAGCTTGTTGGAGAAGATAGCTTGTGAGTAAACCCTAGTAGAAATTTCTAGATTGTAAAAAAAATTGAATATGTAATTAATCTGGATGGTGGTGCATTGATCAAGGCTAGAATGCTTGTTAGTGAAGATATGGGAAAAGAAGAAAATCAAAAAATTAGTTGTGTGTGTACAATAGAGAGTGAAGAGAAGCGGATAGAAAATTCACATGTTGAGATAGAATGAAACCCAAACAAAATAGAGAACATCATCAGGTGTTTGCATACAAGATGTAGAGCAGGAAGAGAGAAAGGTGCACAGCAGAGAATTGAGTTGTAGAGAATGTAGCAAAGAATTGAGCAGTTGCAAATCGAGTTTAAACATTGATTTGTGGTTAGTAGAACAAATTATAATATTATCATTGTAAATCTAATTGGTGGGTGCCATCAGATAACTAGGTAGGTGCTCAGTGTAGGGAGTAGACCTTGCTTCCTTGGAGTGGGTGCTCCTAAAACCAGGGGATTGGTGTCTCCTTAGGGTCGCTTCCCTTAAAATTTGTAATCAAAATATTTTTATTGTGAGGTTTGTTTAGGATAGTAGATACTAGCAACTATTTTCACCATGGTTTTTCTCATCTTGAGTTTTCCACATATATCTTGTGTTATGTATAATTGTGTGTGTTTATTTCTTTGCTTGTTTAATTTATCTACATAAAGTGTCAAGGGATAAATTTTATTTCATCTACTGATTCACGCCCCTCTTAGTAGATTTTTGTGTTCGGACAAATATTACATGTATCTACCTTCCCTTGGAGTTTTGTGCATTTAGGTGTTCCACAAGGTTGGTGAGTGAGTTGTATGTATGTGGCAGTGTTGTTGATTGCACAACATAATGGTCTTCTCAATTTTAGTTAGTTGTGGCAGTGTTGTAGAATATTTTGATGATGAAATATTTTGAGATGTACGGATGCTATGAAGTGTGTCTTTGTGGTCCGCATGTTTTTTAAGACCTGGAGAGGAGTGTATGTGGTCACTTGTTAGTGTTCGTGTAGGTTTGGCTGACCCGAGTGCTAGTGCTAATTGTGGAGATTGTTTTTTGTTTTTGGAAGCATGGTGAAGCATTTCAGTGTAGATTTGAGTTCTAGTTAACCCTTTGTGTTGTCTTCCTACACTTCTTTCCACCGTGGAAGTGTTTGGTGCCAACCTAGATTTTGGGGTTGAGGTGCATATGTTTCATTGAAGCTGACCTAATTAAGATTGTTTAGGTCGTCGACATTATAAATGCAAGGTGAATTTTTAGAGATATGTAGTAAGGTGTGTGTGAGATGTGAATGTGATCAACTATGGTGATTTGAGTGAGATCTTGAATTCATATGACTCTGGATGTAGTGAACAGAAGGTGTCTACATTTTCAGTGTGCCTAAAGTTGTTGGGGGCAGTGAGCCGAAGGTTGCGGATGGTGTAGAGTTGAAGTGGTGTATTTGTCATGTTGCTATGATATAGTGAATCTCTCTATAATAGTCTTTTATTATTTTTTCTTATGGGTAGTGAGCCACCGCTAGTGAGTCATTCTTCTCTTTTGGGCAATGAGCCCTTCTATTAACGAGCTTATTGTATTCGATACATTACTATTCATATATATGTGAGCTAATCCTCACCATGGTTTTTCCCTGCTTAGGATTTTTCACGTAAATATGGTGTTCTCTTGTGTATGGTGTTGAATGTGTTTATGTTTCATATGTTTACATTTTATTAATGATAATCAAGGGTTTGATGGTTAACGAGGGTTTAAGTTTTTAATGTACAACTGATTCACTAACCCCCTTATAGTTTTGTTGTGTTTCTAACAAGTCGTAGCCTGACAATGAATGAATTACAAGTTGATGAATTTGGGCTACTGAAATCCTAGCCACCAAATAGCAATTGATTCACCTTTGCAATGTTCAATCACTATCACCTCTAGAATAGTCAATCAACCTACAAACTTATCAAACATTCCTTGCAAATTCATAGCCCACTAATTTTTCTTTGCAAATCATCAAACGCTTTCAATAGAAATTGAGCCTCAAAGAGGTTGCAAATCATGCCACACAAATTACAGATTTAGGCATATGGATTTGACAAACATACACAACTATTTGGGATCCTCCTATTGTATTCTTGTTGTGAGTAATGTGCAGGTCAACTCCAAATGACACCTCAAAGATGTCTAACCATCTCCCTACTATTGGTTGCACACAACAATGGCATTTAACAAAATACAATAATGTTCACCTTTGGCTTGCAAATATCCCCCCTAAGCTCTAATACCATGTAAGAATTAAGAAAATCTATGAGATGAAAAATAAGCACAATGAACAATGTGCAATATTTTATTTGGATGAACCAAATTACAATTAGTACAAAGCCTTGCATATATAAGCAAGCAAGAGGAAATCCACCTATGAGGTGGATTGAAAAGTTCCCCATGATGTAACACAAATGAGTAGACAAGTGTCCTATAGGTGTCAACCTTAGAACCACTTGGAGTGTGCAAACTAACAAGCTATTTTTAGACCAATTCATCAACCTTGATGCCAAGTGTTGAGGGACCTTTGAGGTTAGATGAAAATTCTTCCAACCTTAAAAAGGTAGTACATGAGGGTTACCAAATAACTTGGTAACCTCTAGAGGTCTAAAAGGTTGCACATTTAATTAGAAAAGATTTTGTCTAACCTCATCAATCTTTAAAGTAAACTTAAGTACACTAAATAGATAAATTATTCACTCTAAAACTTTGTAGGTAATAGAAACCAAAGTTGTTTGTTATATCAAAAATATTAGCATGTAATCATCTATAGTACAAAGGTGATTGATGCCACATGCTATTGATATTATAAAGGGGCTAGTTGATATTATCACCAAAACCATGAGGTGGTATGTGTCAAATACTACCCTATCTAGGTTGCATAGACTTGTCACCAATGTCCTAGGGATGATAGATGTTTGGAATTCAATGAATCAATGGTTCTACAAGCTAGAGGAATCTTATTAGTTTTGGTATATGAATCTGGTGATGATCAAACACAACTTATCATATGCTTTCCATCATCACAACTAGTGCAAATGACTAGGGAAAAGGATGAGACTTGTGGTGTAGTATGAGATGCATTAGCATTCATTTTCTTGCTAGGATGTATGAAAATGGTAGGTGTTAGTCATTCATTGTGTATGTGTTAGTCACTCACTATGTATATGTTCTTCACTCACTATGTACTTGTGTAGATGACCTTGGTATTATGCACATTGTTATATTGATGTATTTACTAGTGTACATCAAGTAGCATGGGATGCTTGATTATCATCATAGGTGGTGGTCATTTGGAAAAGTGATGGGATTTGTGGTGGTAGCATGGGAGGCACTAACAATCCTTTTCAAAATGAGATCTACTTGAAAACTTATGTGATTTTGAACCAGGTAGTTAGATGTTGCATGCAGTAGGTTGCATACATTTCTACTTTACCAATTGATCTTTATATGAAAATGTGATGTATGCTTAATCTAGTCACTATTGTATTTGTGATGTGTTTATGACCTAGTCATTATTGTATCTATGATGTGTGTATGAGCTAGTCACTATTATACTCACGAATGTATATGAGCTAGCTGTTATTGTAATCATGATATGCATATAAGCTAGCCACCCTCTATATAAGTGTTGTATGCTTGAGCTAATCATTATGTGAACTTTGGATTTCAAAATGAAATCGACCCCTATACATGGTTTGTGTTTATTTGTACACTAATGATTTGTATGGAACTAACCCTTGATGGAAATTTGTTATCATTTGTTTGTATCTAGACTAATTTAAAAGCATAAGCTCAATTATAGGCATGATTTAAAAGAGATATTAGAGATCTCATACAAGAGGAGAAGGGTATGTGCAGGATCATCATGGAAAAAATAGACCCTTAAGTGACAATAAAATTCAGAAAATCAGAGTTGGACAACGTGACGTAAAAAATTGAATAAGTTATCTATATTATTTAAAAAATATGTAAGAATAGAATCTGTAGAAAATTGAATGTAGTTTCTAAATTACTAGGTTTATTTTATTTTATTTTAAATTATATTTGGTGAAAATTTAAAATTTCAATATAGTAGTAATTAAATTTTAGGAAAAAAATAAGAAGTAGGTGTTTGTCTGACCACCCTAACCACAATAAAATGATAATATTTTTTTATAAGATTTTAGATACAAGTAGGGGACTCATGTCCCGATGTGATGCATAGTTTTTTGTAAAAAAATTTCAAATAAATAATTATTTATGAATTTTTTATTACAATTTTTAAAAAATATAAAAACTTGTATGTCTGACCACTTTAACTTGGTCAAAACTTTATGAAATTCAATTATTATTATTTTAATCCTATATTATGTGAAGCATAGAATGTGACACATGTTTTTGATTCAAAAAATATGATACCGTTTGAAAGCTATAGATTTTTTTCAATCAAGATTTTAGTCGTAATTCAAATAGAAAATGAATAATAATAATTTATTAAATTCAAAGTAAAGCATAATTTATATTGGTGGAAAGTTGAGAATCTTTTTTAAAAACTCTTTTCGTTTCATCAATTTTGGGTAAAAAAAAAATCGTCAGCCACATAGGCCATCATATCAGTTAGATATTGCCACTTTTTGGCCCATCATGATCCTGCACATATCCAGAAGATGAACTCTCTTTATTATTGATGAATGAACTATAAAGCCTCTAATTCCCAAAATGGATACATAGATAGGGTCATCACGAATGAAGTCTCAAAGTTTAGGTCTAGGTGTAGGGATGATCTTAACCTTGAGAGCTTACCACTTTCAAGTACAAGCATATAAGTGGTTGTGTGGAGCGTTCATAATGAATGTAGTTGGAAAAGTTTTGAAGTTGACACTTCTAAGTTACATGGAAGATGCTTGACCATCTAAATGAGAACTAATTTAAAAAAAAATTGTAATCGAATGGTGGTGATTACAATTTCAGGGACTTTTTTGTATCAGGGACGGTTTTTCTTTCGACTTAAAGATTTTTTTTCTATGTATATAATTTTTTCCTACTAATAGAAAAGGTAAGTTCTGTGAATGTACCTGGAAAGAACGTTGAAGTTTTGTTCATCCGATTAGTATGGGGGTTATAAGAGAAGAGAGTATACTCAGATCTTCTTGAGCTTTTCCTTTACATCCTTGCTGATTATTACTCAGTTCGAGAAGATGCATCCCCTGTTAAGAATGTGTTTTATTCTGTTTCCTTTTTTATTGCCCTGTGCTTGCACAATTACTGATGAGGAAAGTCTTAAAGACTTCAAGAATTCCATCATTTCGGATCCTCAAAATGTCCTTGCCCATTGGGTCCCCACTATTCACTTTTGCAATTGGACTGGAGTTACCTGTGATTCAACTAGTAACAGAGTCCAATTGCTTGAGTTGGCAGATAAGCAATTAGAGGGTTCTATCTCCCCTTCAATTGGTAATCTCTCGTTCCTCACACAACTTGATCTGATTAACAACAGTTTTGTAGGAGAAATTCCACAGGAAATAGGGCGACTTCAAGGCCTAAAAGCTCTCTATCTTTCAATCAATCTATTACAGGGCTCCATTCCAAGGAATTTGACTTCCTGCAAGGAGTTAAAAGAATTGTCCCTGGCTGCAAATCGATTGACTGGAACAATTCCTGCAGAGTTGAGTCTGCTTACAAATCTCCGAGTCCTTAAGCTTGGTTCCAACGATCTTTCTGGTAGCATCCCTTCCTCCTTAGGAAACCTCTCCTACCTGGAAACATTGTATATGGAAGATCTTGACCTTGAAGGTCACATTGCACCTGAATTGGGAATGCTAACTAGCTTGACCTCCTTTATCCTAGTTGAGAATCCCCGTTTAACGGGCCCTATTCCCTCGTCAATCTCAAATAGTTCAGGCTTAGTAGAATTGGCCCTTTATAGCAACAGCTTGACTGGTACGATCCCACCAGAATTGGGCAAGCTCTCTCGCCTTACAGTTCTATATCTATGGGACAATCAGCTGAAAGGTACCATCCCAGCCACAATTGCCAATTGTACACAACTGCGTAAGCTTGATTTAGAGCTAAACCTTCTCATTGGAGAAGTACCATTGGACCTGAGCAGGCTTTCAAATCTTCAAATGCTGAGCCTTTCATCTAATAAACTTGTCAGCGGCAGCACTGTCACTATCCCCATTCTTACTGCCCTTCGGAATTGCACCAGCCTCAATAAACTATGGATTGATGACAATTATTTGACCGGAAACTTGCCAGAGCAGCTCCCCACAAATCTCTCCCTGTTGTTACTAAATGGTAATAACATAACAGGAAGTATACCTTCACGTATTGCTGACGTAAGCAATTTGATGTACCTCAATTTGTCTTCCAATCTCCTTACGGACCCCATCCCATCCTCTCTCAGAAGCCTTGGGAAGTTGCAAAGACTTTTGCTGGACAACAACAAGCTAGAAGGAAGCATACCCAGTGAGATTGGCGAAATAAAAAGCCTTGGGGAGCTATCACTGAGCCATAATATGCTTTCTGGACAGATCCCTGATGCAATTGGTCGCCTTCGACAGCTAACACATCTTGTACTTAACCACAACCAATTATCCGGGAATATACCTGCAAATTTGGGAAAATGCTACAATTTGCAATTGCTGGATCTCTCCAACAATCAGTTCAGTGGACGCATACCCCCTGAAGTGGCCGGTCTTGCTAATTTACAGTTTTATTTCAATTTGTCCAGAAACACATTGGAAGGATCTCTGCCTCTGGAAATTGGCAAGATGAAGCATGTTCAAGCTATCGATGTTTCAGCTAACAGGCTGGAAGGTCAGATTCCAGCCAGTCTGGGAAGCTGTGAAGAACTTGAATATCTGAAGCTTTCTTCAAATGAATTGCAAGGCCCAATACCAAATTCTTTCAACAGTTTGAAAAGTCTCCTCAGCATGGATCTGTCTTCCAACAAACTTTCAGGTTTGATCCCTGTGTCTCTGAAGTCGCTGAATATGCTTCAATGCTTGAATTTGTCTTTCAATAACTTCAGCGGAGAGATCCCGAAAGAAGGCATCTTTAAAAATTTGACAGCTGCATCATTTAAGGGAAACATGTTTTTGTGTGGGGAATGGATGCAATTACCTTCATGCCCTGTTCGCAATACTCAGCCTAAAGACCACAACAACAGAGTCAGAATATTAGCACCAGTGGCTGGAACCATAGTTTCTCTATTATTGTGTTTATTGATCTTGAAACTAATTTACAGGAGGCGCAAGATCAAATCTGATGTTCGCAGTAACATGCTGCCCCTGAAGGTCACGGATGACAGGGGGATTTCCTATCAAGAAATAGTTAAAGCCACAGATGGTTTTAACCAGAAAAACTTGTTAGGGACTGGTAGCTTTGGCTCAGTGTACAAGGGCATCATGGGTGATGGTAGAGTGGCTGCTTTCAAGCTTCTAAATTTCCAAAATGAGGAAGCTGTCAAGAGCTTCTGCAGGGAATGCAAAGTGCTGGCAGAAGTTAGGCACAGGAATCTGGTAAAAATCATATCCTTCTGTTTAGAATTTGGACGCAAAATTTTGGTTCTAGAGTTTATGGCCAAAGGAAATCTGGAGACACTTTTGCATTCCAATGGTAACTCACTGACCTTCATTGAGATATTAAAAATAGCAATCGATGTTATCCATGGATTAGAGTATCTCCATCATGACTGTTCTCTACAATTTGTACATTGTGATATAAAACCAAGCAACATTCTTATGAACGAGGATATGACAGCGCACCTGGCAGATTTTGGCATTTCCCGAATAATTTGTGGTTTAGACACCTGTAGCATTGACTCAGGAGGTACTTCCACTCTAGCTCTGAAAGGATCCATGGGCTACATTGCACCAGGTATTGCTTTCAGTAATGTAATTATCATCGCCTTTGTATATACTCTGTCCATTGCCGAATGACTTCTGTACGCGATCTAACTAGATTTATTCTTTTGCTTTTAATATGCAGAGTATGGAGTTGCGGAGAAGGTATCCACGAGGGGTGACATTTACAGTTACGGTATTATGCTCCTCGAGATGATAACCGGAAAGAGTCCAACTAACCATAGGTTTGTGGGAGGATTGAACCTTCACAAGTGGGTAAGCATGCATTTTGATGACAAATTGGAGGAGATTATTGACACGAGAATAATTAAGGATACAGGAGGATATGAAATAAATCATTGTCTCATTCCTTTCTTACGTCTTGGATTGGAGTGTTCAAAGGAGTCCCCAAATGAAAGACCCACAGCTAGAGAGGTGGCACAAGCACTCGAAACTATCCGGAAAAATCTCCTTGAAACTTGAACCACTATTAGGCTGTCTTAAAAAATTGGGGAAAATATTTTATATTGAAGTCATCTTACTGTTTGGTCATGTTATGAATTGGAATGTTTTATTCCTCATGTTGGTTGAGTATTAGGTTGTCTTAAACAATAAGAATTACATTTTTGTAATCAAGTCACTTTAGTGACTTAGTGATATTAGGATTTGGTTACTTTCATGTTGGTTGTTGGTTGTTGGTTGTTGGGTGGTTGGAGCAGTTATGTTTTGAAAAGTTTTTACAAAAATGTTATTGTGATGAATAGAATAACATCCTGAAAAATTTAATATTATTATTGTCATTCAATATTATTTGCTACAACTTAATATCCTTCAACATTATACATATTTATTAAAAATATGTAAAGTGTGAATTGCATGTATGATGCCACTCTAAATTTATAAGATGTGAATCCAATCTTTGTAACTACTTAAACATTTTTTTAAAAATTTATATCATATTTTTGTTGGATTAGAGATCTTTAAGTTGATGTTAAATTTTTAGTAGATGACCTAAACAAAATATAATCTAAGCTACAATTTGAATAATTTAAAGGAAAACAAATTATGAGATTTGAGTACAATACACTATTTAAAAAAAAACTTAATGATGGTTTCATAACAGGGATGCAAATATTTGTTATGCAAATAGAGAAAACATGTTAATCTTATTGATATATTTTTTTTGGGTAAAGGCATGTAGCCTATATATATTATATAAAATAGTGAAATTACAAAAACTATCAGTATAACAAAATATGGCAGAAGTATGTATTTGATCATACAACATTGCATATTGACTTGAAAATTTACATATATCAGCACCTTATAGATGTATCAAACTATATTTCATGATCTTACAAAAACTGCCTATAGGCCAAAAACAAGCTAGAATATGCAACTGAATACATGATTGTTAACTATATATTGCATACAATTCATGAAATTTACAACTGTAGCAAACTATTCTTCCATGTGAGAAGCTTCAACTAATTTTTCCTATTTGCTGTTCTTGTGAGGACGAATCCACATGCACCATTTGCAGAAGAATAGTAGTTGGAGTAACAATTATATTTGGATTTCTGACATGGGACAATAAAAATGCAATTGCAAAGTATTTTTCTTTGAATTTTGCAACAATTGAAAAGTATTTTGTATGAATATTCTTTGGAGATTACCTTTTTTAAAGATTCTCTTCAACAACTCCTCCTTGCATTAGGTTTATTTTCTTTCAGTAGATTTATCATCTATCTTGATGGATTAATGAGTACTAGAAAGTTGTCAATATCGACATAGATGTTGTCATAGAAGCATTTCAACAATAAAACATGTTGACATTTAAGAATTGTGTTGCATATGGAGTTATTACGATAATATAAATCAAAGATAACCCTATTTTTTTATAGGATAAGGTGGGAAAGGGCCCTAGCCAAAGAGTTTAAGAAAACAACATTAAATACAAATCAAAATAGAGACACACAAGTCATGAGATGAAACTGCAAGGCATGCAGGCTTTCTTGAGACAAAACAACAAAAATAAAAAATAGAAGCCTAGAAACAACAAGACCAGCAACCAAAAGAAACAACTACAAGGACCTAAAGAAAGCCTAATTAATCAAGTCCCAATTCTCCAGCAAAGCATCCAACAACACCTCCCAATCTTCATTGGTCTGGACCTTCTTTCCTATTTTGTTGTTAGCTTTAATTAAGGCTCTTTGTCTTTACCTAGTTTCTTTCCCTTCTTGTTGATTTTAAATTTTCTTGACATAGTCCCCATGAAAGCTTTCAACATTATTCCTTGGGTGGCAGAAGTGATATTACAAATTTTAATTTCCATTCTTTTTATTTATCATTGTTGGCATTCGTCTTAATTTCATTTCCTTGACATTTTGTTGGAAAATCTCCAACTAAGATCTAATATGAGTAGGCAATTCCTTCTTAGTAACCATTTTTTCAACTTTGTCGTCCTTGTCGACCTCCTTTTCATTATTATCAAGAGGATTGAAGAATAACTCTTCTTCGTCCTTTTGGTTACCTTCATCTTCTTCTTCATTACCATCTTGAACATCAATTTCTTCATCATCAGCTTCTGGTTCCTCCTTATCATCATCTTCCTCATCTTCAACTTGCATCTCCTCCTTCTTGGCACCATGGCCCAACTCCACCTCAATATCCTTGCAATGTTCTTCAAAAGCCTCAATTTATAGCAACTCCACCCAATCCACACTCTGGATAGCATCCTCAAAATCCTCACATAGATATTAATGTTTGACAATTAAATTGATCAACACAATTAATTTATTTTGCTAATTAAATTGATCAACACAATTTATAGAAATTAGCAAAATAAATTAATTGTTTTCCTAAAAATTTTATAATTGTGTTCAAATTAATATATTTTATAAACAATAATAATGAATTGTGTTTGAATGATTAATAGGTATAAATTTTTATAGTTATATTTATTAAGTATGCGTATATTAATAGATTATTGTTGAAGTTTTTTTGTGTAGTGTGTTATAAATAAATGTTTTTATAAATCATTGAATAATATATTTTTATAGTATAAATACCTAAGATTGAATAATTAATACCATCCATAAATTTACTTTTCATAAAACTAAATATATCATATGATAATTGTAGACAACTCAAAATTACCTATATATCTTCATATTCATTTATTAAATAAATTATTATTTAATTACTCTCATGACTAACCATTCTTCATCAATTGATTTGATAAACTAATCACAATCATTCCTCTTTGGATCCCTAATTTTAATTAATTAATTAACTTTAGCTCTTAACTCCTCCAACTATTCAATTAATTTGTAAGGATCCACTTGATCTTCTTTTTAATAATATTTACACAAATGAGAATAAATAATTATATCTTTATTAAATATTTTTCAGTGATTTACTTTTAAATGTTAGTCATAACTAAATACTTAAGAATTAACAATATTCAATCTATAATATCTTATCCATTATGGGACAAAGAAATGGTTAGTCAATTTAGGCTCTTTTGTCCATTGGACTTACTCATGCATACAAGATGATTAGTATATGTAAGAACTTATGAAAAACAACAATAGGATCAAGAGACCAAAGATAGCACAAAAGAGAGAGAATATGATGATAGTATTCTCAATATGCATGAAGATGTACAAAACATGTATGTACAAGACTTGCTTATAAAGGAAAGCTAGGACACAATGAAGGGCCATGAATGAGACAAGTGGCACAATCATGTGTAGGGTAGGTGGAGAGAAATAATAGATAATTCCATGAAAGGTGGATCACCCACCTAAAGTGGAATTATCATGCCACAAAAAGTGGAGATAAAAAGGTGATAACTAGATCACACCACAAAGAGTGCAATTTCTCCAACACATACTTCCCTAGGTGTCCAACTCATATCTCTCTATGCATGCACAAACCTAGATGCATGATGCAAATAACTAGGTGTCACAAGTGCAAACTACAATTCCTGATAAGAAAATCGCCATCATCATCATCATTAATAATGTAGGCTTAGTGAATCCTCCTTTCATCATCTTATTCTTCTTATTCTTCTATCTTTACTAACATTTCTATCCAAAGTAGGTGTGATATCTCAAAATATACATGAGGCTACCCATGGCCGATGACTATCTATACATCATCAAATTTGTCTATATCAAAGCTAAACCGATCCATCTTGAACCTCTTGTCATGAGATCGACCCTCAAATCAAAATTTTCACTCTATCTCTCGAGGGGGCCATGTACCAGTATACTTCTTTCCACTGGGGCATCAAAAAAATTAGATTTTTTTTGAAATTTTGATCGTGGCAGCTTATTCTTTGAACCAACGCAACAAGTACATTGCTTCAAAGAGGGGCAAAATATAGACACAAAAAATATACAGAATGATCCTATACACCTGCTCCTGATCTTACTAACACCAGTTTGTCCTGAATCATCTTCTTTACTAATCAATTTAATTGGATAATCTTTATTTGATTAAATTCGTCATATTTCATCTCTTAATTAAATAAATCAAATTTATCTGATTAAGTCATCATCTCCTATTAATTAAATAAATCATTTTATTTAATTAATTTTATAGTCCCTCGTTTAATTAAATAATTCACTTTATTTAATTAATCTCTAAGGTTATCTCCTTAAATTAAATAAATTAATTTTTATTTGATTTAATCTAACACCACCCTCTTTAATTAAATAAAAAAAACTTTATTTAATTAAATTTAAATCCATTATTCATTTCATTTTGATTTATTTAAATCCTAAAATCTAAATCAAATTGTCAAATCAGCTAAACTCTATCTAAATTAATCAAATCCTGATTAATCCTAATCTTAATCCATCAAATCCTCTAGATTTTGTAACTTTCACAATTTAATTGATTTATTAATTCCTCTATTTTCTCTCAACTTGGCATCAATGAGAGAATATTCCTCAAATTTTAAAATCCCTCCAAAAGGGATGAGTACATCTAACAAGGCATTAAATGCCTCTTACATGTCCTTTGCCTTGAGTCAAGTGGCATTTACTCCATTCTTCTCTCCCTCCAACTTGTCATTTCACAAATTTAAAATTTCACCTAACCATATGTATTTGCACATTCATCAAAATGTGTTCATTCCTCCTCCAATCACATGTGGACAAGTGGCCTTCTCTCATTGGTTGGTCTTTTATCCCACATTCATCCATTTTGCTTCTTTCTCCCTCATTCTCTTCTATAAATTGAGAATTCCTCTATTGATTTTGGATCCATCAACTAAGAGCACAATCACTATAGGCATTTAGCATTTGAGTTCATAGCATTTTCATATTTTTCAATCAATTTAGCTAGGTTATTGACAAATTTCATCAAGGAAGCACAATCATTACCAAAGATCATCACTTTGCATCAAAGAATTGGGAAAGGGCCATTTTCCACAACAAAATGGCACCAATTCCCCCATGGGATTGAGAGTTTGCTCATTAGAATAAGATTTGAGAGCTTTTATTGTTGTTTTCTTCATTTCATTTCTTATTTTCATGTTTCAAGCTAATTTCATGGGGAATGTTGATCTAACTTGCATAATGATCTAATTATATGTTTGTTCTTTGTGTTTGTGCAAGTATAGATTCACCATTCACACTAACTTTTCATGTTCACATTCTGGCATGCCCGGTGGGACCCCATGTCCCTAGCTAATAATTTTTTTGAGTTTCCTTGGACTTTGTAGGATCAAAAGGTAGGGTGATGCATCTACATCTTAACAAGTTGATGCATCCACAAATGGTGACACATTTGTATCATAAAGGTTAGTGCATTTGCAATGGTTGTGCATCTGCTAATCTTCTTTATCTTTTTGTTTGCAAGTTACCAAAGCGATGCATTTGTAGTAGGGTGACACATTTGTAGAATATGAGAGCGATGCATATGTTGGATACTGACACATTTGCAAAATACTAGAGGTGAAAAATATGCATGATAGTCCAATGCATTTTCTTGACTACACGATGCATTTGTAGGTAAAGCAAGGAGTTCAACTTTAGGGTTTCCATCTGAATTTCAAATTGATTTTAAATCTAACCCTAACCTTTTCTTGTTGTTGTTTATTGGCTTTATGAGACTAACACTTGCAAGAAAGCATGGAGAAAATCCAAAAGTGTTTATTCACACTCAGCCAAAGGAATTGAACCTCAATCTAAAGTGTTTCTTAACACTTACATGAAGGATAAACTTAGGGTTTTTAAGTTTTATTCATAAGATTAGAATATCACACTTACATTGGCGCTTTAAGAATTGAACAACAACTACTCATATTTATTTTTGGTTTCTAAAATGAACACACACTTTCTCTTGGTTTAAAATGAACACATCTTCGTTTGGGCTTAAAAAGAACATACAAATACACATTTCAATTTGGTGCTTAACAATTTAACACATTTATCTTTTGGTGCACCTAAAAAGAACAAGAGTCTGTGCTTTGTCTTACATGTTTGGTAGACTAGCAAGTCTGTATCTTCTCTGTTACACCCCGTTTTTTGGTTACCAAGTTACTTTTACCTTCATGAGTGAAAATGTTGATTAATGTAAATAGTTACTTTAGTATGTTTACCAAGTGAAATAAATATTGAAATATGTAATAAGATGTTATTTATTTCAAAGGAATTAATATGTTTTGTATTGATGAAATGCAATGAAAGAATATGTATTGAAATGTTAAAATTCTAATGCTTTGTCGATACAAATGTTATATATGTGAACGGGTAACTAACTTTGTGTTGTACCAAGTTGAATGCAGGAAAAGGTCAAGCCTTTTGAAGAGAGGGAAAGTAGATCACTCAATAGAGGGGCTTGGTTTGGTAACCTTTGACAAGACCTAAATTGAGTTAACACACACATTCACCTCTAGTTTAGTGAAGTCGAGTCAATAGTTTGCGAAATAGTAAGTTATTCTTAGCCTTGTTTGAGTATTGTTATGCCTTGCATACATGCCCCAACATTTTTCTTCGAAAAGTCAGGGACCCCTCTGTTTTTCTTCCTTATGTTGTTTGGTTTTGTCGTGTTCGTGCTTTGTCATTCTTGTTTTCATCTTTTCTCATGCCTTGTTTCGTCTTGCTTTGTCAGAGTCGGGTTTCAAACTGGAACTGACACTTTGCACTTTGCGAAGGTTCAAAATCCTTATTCCATCCTGATTTCGATCCCCACTTGCTTGTTGTCTTTGTTTTGTCAGAATCGGGTATCAGACCGAAACCAAACCAAGAACCTTTCCAAGGTTTTTGTTCCTAGTTCCATCCCGATCTCGATTTTCGTGTTCATTGTGCTTTTCGCTTGTCGGTTTCAAGTTTTGGAACTTTCTCGGAACCTTTCACTCTTTGAAGGTTCCTATGTCGAGTTTGTTCTTGATCCCGATCTTCGACCCATTTGCTTCATCTCGTCTACAGTCCTTACATCGTTCGTTTGTTTTGGTCGTTTTCGTTTCATCTTCGTCCTCGTCTCGTTGTGTCATTTGTTCGTCTAGTTTTGTTTGTCCATTTCCGTCTTCTTCATTTCTCTGTGTCTGATTTTGCATCGTACGTTCTGTTCTTTCGTCGAGTCTTCGTTTTTCAATTTTTGTGTCTGAGTCTCGAAAATCCAAAAAATAAAAAAAATTAAGAAAATAAAAAAAAATAAAACATTTCAAAAATACAAAAGTAAAAATTTTAAATATCTCAAAATAAAAATAAAAATAAAAATTAATTAATTAGAAAATTTTAAAAACAATAAAAGAAATAAATTTATTTAATTTTAGATTTTTTGAAAAATCTTTTGATTTTAAAGATTTGTAAAATTGAAATTTAAAAATAAATAAATTTAAAAAAGGTAGGGGAAAATTTTAAAATAAATTTTAAATTTTTAAATTTGAAAATCTTTTGAGAATTTATAAAAGGGATTTTAAAATAAAGATTTTATAAATTTTCAATAAAAGAATTTTTTTATTTAAAAAGATTTTAAAGATTCAAAATTCTTTTTAAAATAATTAAATTTTTAAAAAATTAAAAAATATATAATTTTTTTTAAAACTTCAAAAACAAGTAAAAAATTCAAAAGAAGAAAATAAATAAATAAATTAAAAGGTTTTATGTAACCCCGATCACAAATATTGTAAAGGAAATAAAATATTGAATGTATCCGTCGGGGAGAACATGGAAACCAAACAAAAAATGTTCGAGTGCAAGGTGCCAACCCGAGTTCCGATCCCGCACTCGGCATGCCAAAGATTTTGAAATTTCAGGTAAATGTGTTGTCAGAATTCGAAATCAGACGGCATGTTGGAAACGCTAAAAAATGGAGTGTCTGTGGTGGGCACGGAACCCGATCCCGACCCCGTCGGTCAACGTGCACAAAATGTGAGGTCCGTGGAAAGTTCCGACCCCGCGCCCGATCATCTCATGAAAGGTAATGAAGGCGAATGTGAACTGATTGATCGAATGCCTCAGGGAGAGATCTCGTATCGGGCAGATTTAAACTGCGATGATTCCAGTAAAATGAGAGCTATGGAACAAAGCATCGACGTTCATCAAAGCATGAACAGTTGAAGTTTCAAGAAGCGGGTTTTATCAGATGTTGCAGCGGCAACGGCCCTAGCAAACAATGTATGCAAAATAGGGGCACAACAGGGCAGTGCATGGAGGAGTAGTTTGATTAAATTCCTTATTAAAATGGCGTCCCATTGCATGAGATCATTGCAATGTGTGCACAGAATGGATTTGGTGTGAGCTTTGCACAAAATGCATTCGTTGGAAGGGCATTGGAGACTTCTATGCAAATGCAAATTTAGTCGAATTCCATAAGCTTTGGAGCAAAACCATCGACGTATACAAGGGCGGCATGAACTGCCACCCAGAACGCCTCACCGGAGACCCCGTTTATGAAATGCAATGATGGCAGCTTGAAACAATATGTAGAAGTATACAGAGGGCATGTAAACGGTTTGACAGAATGTTTCCGAGGAATGCGGTCTCATTAAGCATGCAGAGAGTGGAAGCCTAGAGATATGTATGTGAATTGCTGCACCGAATGCCGATAAATGCAATTGCCCTGATAACAATGGCATGCAAGATGTGAAATTGTGGAGGCATAGGGAGGCCGATCCACAATATTTGCGCCCAGAATGGAAGTTTTTTCGGAACATGGCATCGACATCCATCAAAGAACAAAGGATAGAGGAATTATGTTATAGTTGCAATTGCTTCGGTGGACATGCATGTAAAATGCGAAAGCATAAACGCGGCAAGTGAACTGTTTGATAGAATGCCTCAAAGAGATCTCATCCCATGGATTGCATTGAGCGCGGGTTAGGCATAGAAAATTTTAATGATTGAAGAAATTGCAGCAAGTGCCCGGGAAAATTTGTATACAAATACTATTGGAGGGTATAAAGCCAAATTCAGATGTTGTAGTTGCAGCGAACCTAGTGGATATACATAAAATGCTAGCGGTTGAATGAAATGCCTTGGCCCAAACATGATCTCATGAGACGTTGGTTGCAAACAAGTCCATGGAATGTGACTTTCAAACAAAAGACAACTGTATCCAACTGCCCGTGTCGGAATGGAAGGCTTTGGAACTTAGAGGAAATTCAGATCATGGTGCCATGTTTCCAGAAATGCACAAAATGAATTCCTTCAATCGGTTTTCAGAAACTTTCAAGATGAAATGCATAAAAACAGTGGAAGCATCGATTAGGCGCATGAACTCTTTGACAGTATGCCTCAGACAAATGTGGTCAAAAGGCTTTCTAAACTATCATGCAGATGTCTGGCGGACGTAAACACAGGAATGGAGATACATAAAATAGGGAAATTGAACTTCTTAATTGAATGCCTCGAAGAGGTATCATCCCATGAATCCAAATGATCACAGAGAGTGCACGAAACAGATCGATTTGATGAAGGTTTTAGAAACTTCCAAGAAAATGCAATTGGCCGATAAAAAGCCAGATCTCACAACCTTTGCGTGTAGTATGAAACACTATGGCTATGTATGCAAAATGTGGAAGCACAGAGAGCACCGGAAAACTGCCTCAAAATGCTTCAAATAGACATCGGCTTATATGATAAAGAATATGAATGCATAGACAATACAAGCGTACTGTTTGACGGAATACGCCAAAGACATTTCATTTCATTAGCGGCCATCTGATGGGATCTTTGACAGGGTATGTGAGCCGCTCGAAAGAAAGCGTCCAAAAGGATGCCATCCCGTGGAATACAATGATTGCAGTATATGTTCACAATAGATGTATTGATATGATTTCAAAAAAAATCTTGAGTAAATGGTAATTCCCCAAGTCTATGACATTAACCACGGCTACAAATCCCCTTGTAAAATGCATGCAAAATATGAAAGCGCGGGCTTTCAAATAGAACGTAGCTTCGAATGAATGGGAATAAAGCTTCGATCGCATTCAAAGGTCAAAGTAGACGCAAGCGGTGGGAAATACACGAGATTTATTTGTTGAAAAGGCATTAAGAAACTTTCAAGAAAATGCGAATGTGGAAACATAAGCACCGGGCCGAAAGAGAGACATGATATTTTAACAAAATGCCTTTAAGAAATGCAGTTTCATGAAACATGAGGATGAGAGCTTTAAATCGATGTGGGATCTGTAACTGCTTTGGTACACATGTATGCAATATGTGTTGGTAATTAGACAGGGCACATGAGTTGTTTTTACAGAGTGCCTCAAAAGGGATGATGTAACCTGAATAGCGATGATTGCATAATGGCACAAAATTGAACTTGTTAAAAGGACTTTTAAAGCTTTCAAATAGATGCGTGTGATGAAATGGAGATTGGAAACAGAATGTCGAGGCATATACAGGACATGTGAACTGTGTCAAAGATACCCCGAGGAAATGTGGAATCAGAAATGCCATAATTGATGGCATTGACAATATGGGTGGGTTGAAGGCTTTTAAGTTTTAAAATATTTTATGTCTATGAAGTAAAAAATGGAGGATGGCACGAATATTTGTTTCAATTAGAAAAATGTTTAAACGGAGAATTTCATCTCATGGAATATAATTATTGCAGAGTGACTACAAAATGGATTTTATTTGATAGACTTTAAGAAATTGTAAAGGAGTTTGGTTTCATGGCACCATAGTAATGTATATGCATAGAACTTCATCAGATATTGAAGTTGCAATTGCTCCGGTTTTGTGGTAGTAGTTGCCTTAACAGAATTACACGGAAAACATGAAGCAAGGAAATTAATTAATTTGTTCATTCTATTAAATTTGTTGAATTCCGATAATCAAAATGAATTGATTAATTTTACAAATCAATTTTGTACTTATTGTTAAAAGTATTAATCCCGTGGGTTAATATGTTGTGCAGGTACTTGTTGATGGTGTTTTCTGCACAACAACAACTCAAACATAATATGATATCCCATCTCTCTTGAAAAGTGAATCTCTATTAGCAAAGAGATAACCCCAAGGTCTATAATGTTAGGTCTCGAAAATGCAACAAAACAACTCAGAGATAATGTAACAATGCTAGTAATCACAAAGGGACCTTACTACAAGCAAGTACTGGACTTAGATTTATCAGATCTAGCAATATATTGATACTTCAAAACCTAAAATTAACTCATATAATAAAAGAAATAACAAAAGATAAGGGTTTTAGAGGTAATTCTAAGACTAATTCTAACCCTAGGATTAACAATGCAAAAGATAAGATGCTCAAAACGAACCAATCTCTCAGAAACTAATTCTTGTTTAACCCAGATAAATCTGCAATCTTACACAAATAGTGCAATCTTCTAGGGTGTTAAGGATTTTCAAATCATGTATATTAATTCAAGACAATCTTATTGCAATTGAAATGAACAAACATCCATAATTGAACTAAGCATTGTTTTAAGCCCAGGCTAACTTTGCAAAGCAGCTAACAATCAACCAACTATAAAAAGTATGGACTAGAGATTGCAGCAAATACTTCAAGCATAAAACCCTAAACTTTACCAAACCATCTAACATCAAACTTAAGCAATTTTAAA